>JAPMIB010000014.1:2367500-2384723 GCA_034770305.1 Trichogramma dendrolimi
AAACTCTCTGATTTTCAAACTGAAATATCTTGATATTTATTGCTTCCACTCCCTTGGGCAATATTCTACCTTAATATTATATATTCCGTTGTCATATTTTACATATTTTTCTTCCTTCTTTTTTACACGAAAAAAATTTGTCAGATCGTTCACAAAAATACACGTGCACGCGTATACACATATATAGTTCAAAAAAAAAAGATGGTATGTCAAAACAACTCTATCTGCGTCGTCCTTCTCAAAGCTATACAGAGTATAACAGAGAAAAAGAATAAAATAAAAAGAGATAGAGAGGGAGACAGGCAGGCAAAGTACCATTTTTTTAGAGTTGGGTGGAGAAACACATCTCGTCTAGTAGTATAGTGTGCTTTGTAAACGATTCGACAAAAAGATGCTAAAAACCTTTTGACGAGCGATTCGCTTGGCTTTCCTTGCAGATAAATATGACGCAAAGTATTTGTCGGGAATTTCAAGCTTCTTAACTAAAGTAAGGGAAATCTCCACAAAAATACACTACAAACACATATGGGATGTTTTGTAGATTCGAAACTTATCGTGTGCTTGAAAAAGTCATTAAAAATTTCCAGCTACGTGCAAAAAAGTATGCGCAAATATGTGAAGCGTCTAGAGCAGTATTATGATCTGTCGACGTCATCATAATGCGTGTTGTCACACAGCATGATCAATTCGCATCGGTGAATACATTTTGGATTGAGAAATTAATACGATAAAACGTTCCGCTCTGCTACATCACGTTGTCGATGATTTTTTTCTCTGTAAAACTGAGGCTTATTTAAAATTTTTTTCTCGGTATCCGGATTCAACAGGTCATTCGCATGTGTTACGTAATATCATACGCATCGCAACGCTCGGAACATTTTACACGTTTGCTATGAGAAATCAGGTTTATTTTTACTTAGATCGTTACCTTGAATATATTTCGACTACACATTCAAACTCGATTTCATACCGTCTTTTTTTGTTTATAGAAAAATACTTCTGAATGTAGCGAGGGTTATCCTCTGTTGCTTAAAAGATGATGATTCAGTAAACCACCCGATCGGGTTAACGTCTCAAGCTTTCGAGTGATTAGCACGTCTCGGTGATCTACTTTGATGAAAATCTTGGGTACTTTCCATTCTCTATAGCAATAACGTCGCAAAACTATATGACATCGTCCCAAAGATAGTTTACGCTCCGGAAATATCTCGCGCGGCAACCAAAATACATCAAAGCATAATACAAAATACCTAGTGTGGTTTATGTGGCTGCATATTGACGAGAAAGTTCAATTTGCAACAGACTCGTTTACTTGCCATTTGTTTTTGTTTTTTCTCTTCTTATTGTATATCTAAAATCTAGAAGTTTAAGTTTGTCTTTGCACATATAAACACAGAAGCGATAAACATGCGCGGACGTCGCACAAACGTTTTACGGCTAAAGTTAAATAAATCTACGAGGCAAGACTCATTAAAAGTTTATCGGGTCACGCGCTAGGTCTGATTCAACGAGTCAGAAAGTCATTGTTGTAATCGCTTGCACCAGCTATATATATATGTAAGTACGCACGATGACAAGATTAATTAGTTCGTTTCCGTGGGATATCCGTCCGATGAATTTTGCTACCTTCTGTTTATGTGCGACTGCGTACATACTTCGTTTTTGACTTAGTTTACAGATAAAGAGGAGGTACGTTGGAAAAAGCTATAGCTCTTTTTTGTTATTAACTACTCGTTAGATTTTTGAGCACAAAAAAAGTAAAAAAAAAAAAAACAGGGAATAACGAAATAGTTTTGAAAGTTTAGTAAAGTGGTACGTGCAAGGGTTAAAGTAATAGCACTAGTGAATTTCTCAAGAGTCTCATCTTGTTTCGCCGAGAGAGACCGGATGGGCGCGCTTTTATACTTGCTTATAGGTATAACCAGCAACCAGCTGCACGTTATAAGTGTGTGTACACGCGATATACATAGCTACTCGTGCGTTGAGATGGACTTTGACTGACTGTTTGCGTTTTGTTTATACTCAGCGCTCACTTAAAACTCTCTCGAAACAGGTGGATGGATATGTTCAAGGCGAGCCATGTAACTAAACTTACCTCGGCGCCAATGGCAATGATTTACCTTGAACCTTTGCAGTACATAGTGCTACGCGCTATCATGAAAATACTCGAAATTTTGCGATGAACAATCTCGTGAGCTCGTTTTCTCGTTGAAGATTTTTGAATCGTCCAATGAACATATACCGTTTCTCGCACGAGAAAATACGAGCGATATATTGAAAAAAAAATATTAACAGAGCATGAAACAAATAAATCTTCGACGCTTGGAGCTTTTGGTGACACTGGCGTCGGTTCATCTATTCGGTGCATAGCATCGCCTCACCCACCTACATATTTATACAGCCACACATACTGGCGCGCGCACGTATGTATATATAAACTGTGTTTGGAAATTGCACGCAACACGAACTTGCTCTCGCTTGCGTTGCTGCTCCTGCAACATCTACTGTGTGATATACATATACAAGCGCTTACATGCACATATTGCGCAACCGAGGGTGAGGCGCCTCGCATTTCTGGGTCGACGCATCCCATTTTCTATTCCATGTGAGAGCTTAATAATAATATTTACAGCTCGTTTAGTCGTGAATTGATTGTTATTACATAGGTAAAAAATTCAACAACAACGAGTAATGTGAGTGCGCATTTTCGCACAGACTCTTCGAGAAGACCGGTGAATCGAAGAATTAAAATTGAATTGTGTGCAGCTGCTTTAATTACAAAATCACCTATCGAACCGAGAACATTTTTTCGAAATTTACGTTAGAAACATTACTTTTTTGAAGTGGTAACGGAGAGGTTTGAAGCAAATTGAGCTACTTTTAATTAACGACTTACCATGTAGAATACGATACTCGGTCTTGCACTTTTTTGCAGTTAGTCCAGCAATTGGATCCTCTAATAGAGTTATAATAATAACATAAAAACCGGTAGTTTTTTAAGATTAATTTTTTTTCGGTTAACATAATTCAATCATCTGTTTAGTTGTCACGTTACATTGAAAGCATCGTAAATTCGTTTTCGTTCGTACATTTTTTACAGACCGATTGAAATTTGTTGAAAACTCTGCTTTTCTGATTATGTTTTACACTTTTGTAGAGGATTATGTATTGAAATACGTATCCCCGGTGCTGCTTGAAATCAATGATATCATTGATATGAATCTGGATCATATTTTGGGAAATTACATTTCATTGAAAAAATGAAAAAATACCCTAGTAGATGCAAACCAATAATTTTATTTTCAATAAGATGGAATCTGACTGGAATAATCGAAAATATTAATTTGATATTAATTGATTTTATGAGTCATTAAAAGATCAACTTGCTAAATTTCGATTTTCAATGAACGTTAAATACTTTAAAAATATATGTTGTTTTATTCATTTAGTTTTAGCCATGAACTTTGTGTTAAGTATAGTCATGCATGGTCAACCGTACGTTTAATAATTACTTCAAATTCATTACTTCATCGTTGCTTTTGTAATCAATTATCGTATAATTTTTACTAGTAAATATTTTTTTTAATTATTTATTTTGCTCTGTAGCTTTGAAAAACTGTGCATAATTTATTTAATATTAATATTCGTATAAAGTATTTTTTGCTCGATTTTTGTGAGTAAATAAGTTTTAATATTTTTGTAAATCAAGAATAAAACATTCCCCAAAAGCTGCGATATACATCGAGTAACATAAACATTTGTCTAATGTAATTTTAATATAATTAAAAAGCTGCACGTGATTTTATCGTGCGTCAAAATTGTTTTTTTTCTTTCAAAAAGTATATCTCGAGCTTACAAAAAATGTATAAAGAAACACTCCCTAGCTTCACACTTAGCCACTCGCAATTCCGCTACCTGCTGAGCAGCTCAAGCTTTATTTTCTTAATTATGAAGCGCATACACACATACTCGCGTAAATGTACACAAATATATAATAGACATAAAAATACGCGAGTATATGCGTTTATTACAACACTGGGCTCGCACGTTTTGCACAGTTGAAAACTCTCGCGTGCATTGTCTCGGTATTATTCATCATTTAATTCAATTGAAATTATAATCTACATTATAATATCTTCATGCGCTACATAAGTATGTATATATATATATATAGATATATTCCTCTCTTGTCTAAAAGCCTCTGGCCGTATAATATTAATTCGACCCACGGGGCCGCTGTTAGTTTGCCTTTTAAAATGAACTGTTCCCCCTTCTTTCTCTCTCTTGTCTTTCTTACTATCCCTTGGTATAATTACGAGCGCGTGTAAAATAACACTGTTTTATATGGACTAGAAAATATAATAATTTTTCATATTAAAATTTTCATTTTAAACGGAAAAATCGATCGATAGAACGATGAAAAACATGCAAATCTACCGAGTAAGTTTCATAAGATTTGAGTTTGTCAGCGCGATGCATGTATAGGTTCAAAAAAGCAAGAAAGCTTTCCGTAAACTTGATGTTCGGGACCCCGTGCCTCGATTGCACTCGCTTAGGTGCACTAATGTCCCCAATACTTTTAACTTATTCTCACAGCGAAACTCAATATCAGGTCTCAATCTCGCTTAATTTGTGGAATTCTAGTCCTCCCAACATATACGCAAGCTCATTTCTGTATCATCACGAATAACTAAAATGTACACACGTATATTTGAGCTTATAGAATTGCACTGGAAATTTAAAAACCGCACACGATAATCCAATTGATCGATTGTTACACATGCGGTGATGTGCAACGGTTGTGTAAATGTTTACGCATATAACTTCATCAATGCAATTTTCAGGATGTGAAATATGTCATATGCTTTAACAATTGGACGTACATATACGAGGCTCAACTAGATGTATGAATTTATTCAAGTTATTGGCTGAAGCCTAATTTTCTTATCCAAACTAGAGCAGATCTTTGACAGGACTAGAGCTAAGCGAGCTTACATCCTATGCAGAGCGCCGTCGTCGCAATCTATTAGCATACATTCGTATCAGTCGCAGCTTCGAAACGATGATCCCTTTCTAGTAGTATGGTAAGACGGGTTATAACACAAATAACCCCAGCAACTCAAGCGAAGCATTGATTATTTCTCTGTAATATGTTTATAATTTATTATAAAACTTTTCCATTTTTTTTCTTATCATTATTAGACAAATTATAAACAAATGATGAATATATTGAGCTATTCAGGTTACTTGAGTTTTTTGGTTAAAACCCGTTTTACCATACTAATCTTACTCGTAAAAAGTAGGTTCTTACACAAATATTCGCCTAGATGGTTCTGTACACTCAAGAGAGACAGAGAAAGCAAAATAAACATGCTGAGGACGAGCTGCAGTCTCCGCTGCGAACGTTCAAACAACGACAAACATTTCTGTGGTGGAAAGACCCATTTTTTTGTAAATAGATTTTATGATGAAAAGCGCCTATATTTAGTGCGTCTACTTTAAGGTACAAGGGTCAGAATAGACGAGTATAGCATCTATCGTTAGTTGCAGCATCGAACATAACGAATTAAGTCCATTTTATGAGCAATAGCAATATAATTTTCATGATACAAATAGCTCTCACCCTCTTCGAATGTTGTGAATTTTACTACACGGATGGTACATTTGATACGCGAGGGGCCATTTTCGCAATTTTCAGTTTGGCCTTTTTTTGTTGTAAGATTTTAAATCTGACACCAGTATAATGTTAAATGAGCTATTTTATCAATGTAAAATCATTAAATGAGGTTATGATGACAAACTGCTCGAAATTATCGATATTGAAAAAAGTGTGACCGCCAAAAGTGGACTTAAGTGTAAACCGAGTAACGGCAAAACGACTTAAATCAATCTTTTTTGTTCCGTATCATTGCTATGATGCGCCTTTCAATTTCATAAGGACTTAGTTCAAAAGCTACCTCATAGTAGCTTAAAAACATCATAGGTTCAGACCTCAACTCGTCCGCGTCTTGTTAGGCTGGCACAATCAACTTAACCCATTAACGACCAAAATGCTTGATTTTTTTGTTGGTTTTCGCAGCGATTTTTTTTTTTAGTTTGAGGCCTTAAAAAATTTCGCATGGATCGATTTTCGATGTAAAATTTAATGCCCTTTCAGAGACTGAGCTCAAAAATTTGATTTTTTACATAAAAAAAAGTTTTAGCTATTTAATAAAAAAAAAAACGTAAAAATTTTTCCAAAAAACCAAGTTTTCGAATTTGTTCGCTATGTTACCGTTAAGGAATCACGATATAAATATGATCAGGGGTGATCACGACTATCAAAGTATCTCAGAGAATTTTTATGGAATTTTCAAACCACTTTTTAAACTTTTGTTTTGTGAATTTTGATAGTCATGATCACCCCTGATCATATTTATATCGTGATTCCTTAACGGTAACATAGCGAACAAAAATCGAAAACTTGGTTTTTTGGAAAAATTTTTACGTTCTTTTTGTTTAAATAGCTATAACTTTTTTATTACGCAAAAAATCAAATTTTCGAGCTCAGCGTCTGAAAGGGCATTAAATTTTACATCGAAATAGGTCCATGCAAAATTTTTTTAAGGCCTAAAACTACAAAAAAATCGCTGCAAAAACCAACAAAAAAATCAAGCATTTTGGTCGTTAATGGGTTAAAACGCGTTTTTCTCGAAAATACGAAAAATGGACTTAAATGGTTATGCCTTTCCACCACAGATTTGTATTCTGCATTGGCGAGTGTTTAAACGACCTAGTGTTCTGCGCAATTATGACAAAAGACTGCGAAGACAGAATAGGGCAAAGGAAAGCAAAAAATGTACGAATATTTTGACGCTGTTAAGGAAGAGTAGCACGTTTCTATACATTTTTAAATGTAAACGTGCTAGTTTTCCTTAACAGCATCGATTTGCTCAAGTATAAGAAGAAAATATAAAAAGAAGGGCGCTTCGAGCAATAGTTACGGTGTAGGTAGCTATATGTATTATACGCAATTAAGCGCGCGGCCCAACGGTCGTGCACACATCTACATTGTACCGAGCTGAGCGCGCGTTCGACATGAAGATGTTTTTATTTCCTCACTGAATAATAAGTAGTTCACGAGTAGCTGCTATAAAATACACTGCGTTCTGACCTAATACAGCGTAACCAGAAACAGGGTGTGAAATTGTTCAAGTGAGCATTTCGCATAACTGGAGAGCATCGTGGATTCGCGCGCATAAGACAATTAGCTGGGTTTTTTTCTTTTTTTTCAGAGGAAATATGGTTGCGCAAATTTGTGGTCATGAAAAGTTAAACTTGAAAATGGTCATGCTCTTGAGTCTACGCAGTAACTAACGCCAAGTTTGAGAATTCATTACGCGCGATGCGGTCAGAAATTTCCGTACGGCATCGAGGATCTATAAAATGACGCAATTAAGTAATCTCCTGTATACAATTAACGACGGAAATATTTGGGGTTGAGCTTTATCTGCCAGCTTCCATCTCTGCGCTTCTAATAGATTGTCGTTCTGGAAATATATCGTGCATACTTTCGGGCGGATGTATAAACGATGCACTTGATATCGCTCAACGCTCACGGGAGCGATGATAATAATCGATAATGCAAAAAAGAGAGGAGCTAAAGAAGAAGGAGAGAGGAAGAGCAGGAGGCGCATGCACGAGACTCACTCGTGATGAAGTACGGTAATAGACTGCCATTTATATGCGCGCGCGATTTCTCTTGCTCCGTCTCTCTCTCTCTCTCTCTCTCTCTCTCTCTCTCTCTCGCTCGCGCTCTCTCTCTATCTCTTTTTCTCGCGTGCTTGCACACTCGCACCCTCGCCCTCGGTCTTATAAGGAAATAGAACAGAATGTATGACACTTTAAATTTTAATATTGACTACGTATATACCACGTTAGCGTTTCGAGCACTCGAATGTTTCATATACGTTATTTGTGCAAATATAATCATCTTGGTGTGAGCTTTTTTGATATGCTCGATATGTAAATACCAATTAGCCCTTTAAAAATTTCTGGTATCGAACATTGCCGGTGCTTTCGCCCCTTATTGTAGCACAAAACTATTATTCGCTACGAAAATTCTTGATTAACCAGATCAGATGGCAAATAAAACAAGAACTAAGCATTACTTTATGCAACGACAGACTCTCGGAGAAAAGAGGGTGAAAAGAAAAATTAGTAGCAGCACTTTTGCAAGCGAGTCTTTTTCTTTATCTCAGCATCTCACACCTTTACTTCTCTTTTTTTTGCTCATAATCTATCTTAACCAGCATAACGACGCAATTCCATAACTCATATTTTCGAGAAAAAGCCGAACCAAGTTATCAATAGACTTCAGATTAAAAATAGTCGATTAAGATTTTAATAACGAGACCAGTTATAGCTAAGGTTTGTGACCACTTTGAAAATAATTACTTTAAAGTAAACATTAAATATGAAAAAAGATTTTAATAAACTTCATTTTAATAACAAGCCGCTTGATTTGTGATACCTTTCCACTACAGATATGCTTTTGTTATATATGTACGACGTTGTGTTGCGGTATCCGCGAGCAAAATATCCCACGAACGCTGTATTTTTATTTTTACCAATAAAAAATTCTCTAGTCATTCGAACATTTTTTACTTTATATTTAAAAATATTTTTCAATATACGAGCGATTTTTATTTATAGCCAGTCTATTACCAAAATACAACGAAACAAGATAATTAGATTACCAAATATTCTTGTACTAATATTTAAACATACCTCGTTGTGAAGAATTTTCATTTACTCTTCTCACGTAGGTATGTTAGACTTTTTTATAGCCTTGAATTGTAAAATAAACGAGCAAAAATAGAATGACTCTTTTTATGATATAATCTACATGGAAATATCAATTATTATTTTATTACTGTTATGAATCGGGTTGAGATGAAAAAAAGTTGGAAAAGTTTTCTTTTTTTTCATAGATTCATGTTTCCATTGTTTTTATTAGAATGCAACTCTAAAAAAAAGTAAAAAAACAAAATATTTAGTTTTACGCGGGAGCTGACTTGAATTTCCGAAATGAAACTTAGCATTGAGTTTTTTTATAACGTTCGAAAATTAATTCTGAACCATTTATAAAATAATTAAGTATAAAAACTCGCTAATGAATTAAAATAATTTGCTTGAGAGCTATATTGAATTTCCAAATTTTCTCAAGACAAATCATGGATTGGATCGATGAAAGTATTATCGTTCGACTGAGCAAATAAATTATTCCATGCGTCCATTTCTGTTAGGATCAAAAACCTTCAGAGAGAAAGAGAAAAAGAAGAAGAGAGACAGGCAGAAAGAGAAAGAGAGGAATAGAGTAATAGAGAGAGAGAAAAGTTATAACTAAAGAAAGAGATAACGAAATCCGTGGAAGAGAGAAAAGTAATGGATAGAGCTCTCTTCAGTAGCAGCTAGTATTATATAGTGCGGGAAAATAATGGAGTTAGTTCTTATATATACCATGGCTAAGCTTCAGCAGCGAAAAAAAAGGAAAAAGATAAAGAAAATAAGAAAAGAAAATAATAAATGCATGTCTAGGTATGACGATGAAATTTTTTTTCTTTGTACCCCTCTGTTTTTAAATTAAAAGAGTTTTTGGCGTATATTTTACTTATAATAGTATAAACAGTCAATAAAAACCAAAACATATGTCGCAAAAATTTTTTCATCGCGTACAGAAGTTTTTAGGCAAAATTATTTTTTCGCGAAAATATTTTCACGTAGCTTGGTCGTTACAAAATTATTCGTTTACATATGCAATTATGCGCCGAGCCCTGAATACTGGTGAATAACTAACGAATTTAAATATAAATTATCAACCTATATACTGCCTACACATTCGTTGCGTCCAAGTGCATTTGTGAAGTGTAAATAATCCAATTTCCGTCGCATGTGAGCAGTTTATATTAAAATTTTTCCTAGTCAATCTGCACGTGGAATCGTAATCAATCTGCACATTCAAGCTTTCTTTGTCTTTCTCGCTTCGTGAATAATACAAATTGTTGACTATTGAAAAAAAAAGAAAAAAATTACATCTTCGTACATTTTCTTGAAAATGCACACATAACATATACTGAAAAATTCTGTTTTATTTGTGCCCCTGTTAAAAGAACTCCTCTCTCGCAAGTGAAATTGATAAGTAAATACTATAAAGAATAATTGGGTCATCTTGAATTTAGGAATTTTTATATGCACGCATTAACGACGAAAGGATAATGATAAAAGCTTACGCCAATATTTAGAGTAGTGAAATTCTCTCGCACCTTGTTGAACCGAAACATAATAAAATTCTGATGAATAATCCTCGATTCGCTAAAGCTGAATGGTAGATAATTCGACTCCCTCGCAGCTGCATCTGCTGACATTGCGAGCAGTCATGCAAAATTATATCTTGTTCGTCACTCTACGTCTGCGATAATTGATTTCTTCTCCCTGTCATTGTTCTAATTACTTAATCGGTTTAGCCTATAAGCATCATACTTGAAAAATGCATCGCGATCGATCACTCCTTACAGCTCTGCGAAATTCTTTCGTTTAATTTTTATTCATTTTTTCACCGTATAATTGTAATCTAATTTTCTTTTTCTTTTTGGATTTCAGAAATCCTTGGTAGCGATGGATCGGCGAACACTAGTTCACCTGGCAACAAGAGACGTGGATTCAGTGGGTGAGTTTATAAAATAAGGTACTTCGCGTCTAGTCAGTCATTCACAATTGTTCTAGCCAAGCTAGGTAGAATCAGAAATTTTTATAAATAATATTTATACATTCTCTTGGTAACATGCATCCAATTGTAAGGCCGTTTTTCATGGGAATATTTTCACCTAGTAAAAAGCCTAAAACTTTGAACTCCATCGAGTTTTTCCGAGATATATTTTAGGGAAATTATTCAACCGTGGCAAAATAAATCAATATTTATTTATAATTCAAATCTTTTAATCTGTGATAAGGCTTAAAGCTTTGAGGTTTATAGCTTTAAGGAACTTGGCGATCTACTATTACATTTATATATACATAGAGTCCGGGCATACGTGCACTGGATAGAATGAAAAATTCTACTTTGACTTAAAATGAATTGTGAACTCGAGTCAACGAAGGACTGTGTAAAATAAAAAAAAGTGCGAGAGAGAAAGAGAGAGAGATAGAGAGAGAGAACGAAAGGCTGTTCCACCAAAAAGCGTAATTTCCTCGCGTTTTATTTACGAGTTTTGCTGGAGGAAAACTTTTAGTTTCAAATAAAAGTTAAATATTCAGTGTTGAATTCTCGGCATGGTCAATTAGTGTTAATGGTATTTATAATACGTTGCAGTGCTTTATTCATATGAAACACAAAACACTTGGCTTTAATTTCGCTCACAATTTTTGGTACATAATTTAATAATTATACGCTGAAATAGCTCGCGAAGAAGATAAAATGAAAGCTCGCCTCTCTGCAGACGCTCTGTACATTGTGCGATATAAACGAAAGCACTAGCGGTTTCGCTGTTCTTCTCGGGCTGCATACAGCGATCAAAGTAAACTTTGAATGAAGCCGCGGAACATCCAACAAAAGATTTACTTTATAAGCGACCACGCAAAAGTTGTTCATTCTTTATAATCTACTACTCCTCGACACTTGGTGCATGCGCGTCCGATGATATTTTCACCTCGCGGTAGCGCCTGAGCTTTAAAGGTCAAATGTCAAAGACATCACTCGGCCCACTTACGCGTCGAGCATTTTAAGCGTGACGCTTAATCAGTCTAATAGCCGATAATATGCACCGTTTATTTTTGCACCGATGACTAATGCGACGAGCCCAGTTTTTTTTTTCGAGTAAATTTTTCAACCGTTTTCCAAAATCAGCAATAAAGAGTGAAAAATCGACGCCTCACACAAAGTTTTTAGTTTCGTCAAGTTTCATTTTTCTACTTGTATCGCGATCCTAAACTCGCGTTGGCAGCTTTTACTTCAAAATTAGCCGTGTCAAAGTTTTTGAATACGCGTGAGATCCTTTTTCGAAAAATTGTTCAGCCAAGTCCTTTGAATGCTTTATCGAAACCCGTACGCGTCCTACTCGTATGAAGCTCTGCGCATCATTGCACCGAGTTTCGCTACAAATCAACAGTTCAAGTCCTATGTATCAGCTCTGACGAGCAACACATAGTTAGGATAAATATAAATGCAGATAGCCGTCGTTGACATTTTTAGCAACGGACGAAATGACGTGCTAGTGTCTCGAACGTCATAGAACGTGGCTTACTTTATATATGTATGTGAGCTGAGACTTCCTCGTATATACTGGTGCTACAGGTATAAAAGTTTGAAAATTTTTTGCGAGATTTTATCTAGCTACACGCTTAATTGACCCAGTGTATATACTCATGATTGCGTGGTAACTACTCGACTAGATCTCTACCTTGGAGATGAGAGGTGAATTGAATTTCTCAAATTTGGAAAAGCGACGGATTATTAGGGACAAAATTTACGTGAATACCGAAAAGACGAGAGCTTTCAGGTACAAGCGAGGTTCCAATGAAATACGTGACCTGCAGGAGTTACAGTATCCTTCTGACTTTAGACTAGAATACATAAGACGTGATAATTTTCATACACTGTTACTTCTTGAAGTTTTTCATTACAAACTCTCCCTCGTTTATCATTTGGATTCCATTTCGAAATCAAGCTGGCTCGTTCTGGTCTTTTTTCTTTTTTTTTTGTAGCAGAGTTTAAATTTGAACTTCTCCGAAGAAAAATGTGAATAGTGAGATTACAAGCTGAAATTCGCTGTTAAGGCGCATCTTTCGTTGCGAATCTGAGCATCTTAATAATCTTATAAGTTTGTTGTAAAAAGAAAATAATGGAGCTTAAAGTCGGTTATTCGATAAGATAATCGATCGGTGAAAAAAATCAATCGTTTGCTACTCGATACACAAAAGCTCGCTTTGAATGGAATAAACCAATTTATATGATATGCGTGGATCTTAGAGTAGGAGGGGGTTAGACGTTTGGATGCGTCAAGAGCTTTAATAGAGTTGGCAAATTTTGTGCCAAGGCGTAAAAGTATTGGCATGCTTGCCTTGGAGTTTCAAATCAAGATAAAAGTTTTTCGGCTGACTCTGTTTCTCATCTCTTTCTACATGAATTGTACTACATACAAAGGCATTTCAGCAGCCTGTACACTTATTCGAATAAAATTTATACCTTTCTTAGTCATTCTTTTTTATTTCTCAGAAAAAAATACTAATTGAATTACGATTGTAAACCTTTTTTTGCAATTTATCTTGACACTCTTCATGCATAACAAATTTTTCATCCTAAAATATGCATTTGTACACTTCAATACTATACTTGAACTGAGGGAATTTCTTCGGTGAGCGAGTTCAGAAATATCGTATAATACGTTGAAGGGCTTTTAATGCGTTGGGTTCAGAATCTAGATTTTTCATGAATCTTTTTCTATAGATTAGAACCTGCTGAAAAATTTTAAGATGCTTGACCTCGAAGTTCAAAAAATAAATATGAACTCTTATGGAGCTAACTGCATGAAAGACAGTAATATATTACAAACTTAACCCATTAATGCCTAAAGTGAAGAAATTTTTCGTTCGCGATCGATGCGATTTTTTCCCCTGTTTGGAACCTGGAAAAGATTTTGCATGTACTAATTTCATATAAAATTGTATGCCCTTTCAGAATCTGGGCTCAAATTTATTATTTGACGCCTTGTTTAAAAGTTGTGGTTGTGTAAACAAAAAACGTAAAAATTTGTGTAAAAAAATCTATTTTGAGAATTTGTAGAATTTTTGGAGCGCTATTTTCCGGAAAATCCACCGTCCAAGTCCAATTTCCCAAAATCATCTCAAAATATTCTGAACAAATTTGAGAATGTTCTTCGATCAATTCTAAAACTTTTTTGTTCTCTAAACTCAATGATTTTCGAGTAAAAAATTATACATTCTCTCCCGTACATGCATTTTCTTGCATGATCATATGCATGAACAATTTACTTAATGGCCGCCATTTTATTAAAAAAATTGCTTGAAAAAATCTGTGAAAATTCCGTTAGGTACTTCTACACCCATGATCACCTCTTGTCATATTTATATCTTGAGTTTTTCACCCCAACAGTTCGACGAAAATTCTCAAAGTCGATTTTCGCACAAATTTTTACGTTTTTTTTTGTTCAAACAAGAGCACCAAAAAAACCTTGGCTATATAGTACATAAAAATAAAATTTGAAGATTAATATTATACGGTAGTTTTTTGAAAACGGGCGGCTAATCACGAAACCTATCTAAACCTCTTGAAGTTACAGACGAAAATGGCTGCCACCACCATTACGCAAATTAAGTCAAAGTAAAGGGGATAAACATCGACTGACCGACCGCCACCGCCACCACCTCCTCCACCACCTTCGTCTGGTGTCACGAAGAAAAGTGGCCTCGATAAGCTATTCAAGTTGCCGAGCTCTGGTGACAAATCGTCGTCCTCGTCGCAAGCTCAAATTTCTGCGATGTCGTCCTCCCCAGGCAACGTGCTAGCCAGCAGTGCTTCCTCGAGGCAGAGCAGTGGTGAAGGTACCGCGTCTGCAGACACTCCTATTCCAACCCCGACGGCCACCACGACCATTGGTGACGAAATTAGTCGATTGCCTGAGCAGAATGGAGCCGAGGACGTCGAGGACGAACAGCTCGAACTGCCACCTCCCATGAAACCAATTACCGAACCTATGATGGTTTCCGGGACACCTAGCACCGCAGCTGGTGACGAACTGCCTGGCCCATTGGTATGCTTCTTTAATGAGAATTTTTCATTCATTTATAACTCAAATAAAAAATTATACAAAATTTTTTCTTCTTTTCCCATAGACGACAGAGACGATAAAGTCATTGGATGGATCCACTAGCATAGCAGAAATTGAGCAAATAGTCAAAGAAAAAATGGTAAATATCGTCTTAAACTATACATTATTTTTCAAAAGCCAACAACAGTCCCATAAAAAATTTTAGACGAATATTTTCTTATGCCTTTCGAAAAATCTACGATAATATGATTTATGCGCTTTTAAGGAGCAACATACGGAAAATCGCGAAAGAATCAGCAGCAAGCAGTGGAAGCCAGCAGCAGTCGCAGGTATTGAAATCATCTTCGTCCGTGCAAGGCACTGAGTCGCCAGTTTTGGGCGCATCGACAGAAACAGACGAACCTACGTCGTCTAGTGGCAGCGATGATCCCGAGACGACGGCACTGACCAAGCGGCAGTTCGTCATACGTGAATTAGTCGAAACTGAGCGTGATTACGTCAACGATCTGCGCCTTATTGTCGAGGGATACATGGCCATGATGCGTAATCCGGATAATGAGATTCCTTTGCCAGAAGATCTCAAGGGTGGCAAGGATAAAATGGTGTTTGGCAATCTCGAAGCTATCTACGAGTGGCACAGAGAGTGAGTTTCTTAATTATTTTCATTTGTATTTTTTGTTATATTATTAAAATAACAAAAATTGTAAATTACTTAATCGAACAAAATAAAATTCTGAAATTTAATATCAAATAATTACACCCTAATCTGAACTTTATTAATGATTCGTTACGAGATTCAGTTGTCTTGGATACATAGTGACTGGTTTCATTAAATAATCCCTGATTAGATAAGACATTATTTTCATTCTCGCATGAATCGACTCTTTCCATTCAAACTGTTTATTTAAATTATATTTCAGTTTTCCAAAAATCCCTCGAGCACTGCCTCCAGCGACCCGAGGAACTCGGCCCTTTGTTCAAACGTCACGAACGAAAATTGCACATGTACGTTGTGTACTGTCAGAACAAGCCGGTCTCGGAGTATATCGTATCCGAATACATCGACACTTACTTTGAGGTAAAAATAGAAATTACAATTCCAAATTAAATAAATCTACTTCAAAGAGACATTTCTCATAATAAATCTTCTGTTTAGGATCTACGTCAAAAACTAGGACATAGGTTGCAACTATGTGATCTTCTAATCAAGCCTGTACAGAGGATCACAAAATATCAATTGTTACTTAGAGAAGCTCTCAGGTTAACAGAACGAACTCGGAGACATTCAGAAATAGAAGGATTGAAAGCAGCTACAAAAGTAATGCGAATTATCCCCAAAGCTGCTAACGATATGATGGATGTTGGCAGACTGCAAGGTTTCGATGTAAGTTATAATTATAAGTAACCTATTACATTAAAACTTCAACATACTTGTAAGAACAATTCGCCACAATTTTTATTATGTAATCGGTTTTACATTGAATTTAACTCTAAACTTAAATAATCAAAGAGACAAATAAAACTCTTAAAAATAGGGGAAAATCACAAGTCAAGGAAAGCTTTTGTTACACGGACCTTTGATGGTTGCGGAACTGTCCTCTATGCCAAGTCGAGGTCGAGAATGGCAAGTTTTTCTATTCGAGCAAAATATCATATTCAGCGAAGCAGTTGGAAAAAAGACACAATTCACAAATCCAGCTTACATTTACAAAGCTCATATCCAGGTAGGGTAAAAATTTCATAAGAAGTTAAATTGCTCCATGGAATCTGATACATTCTAATTGATTGCTCAAATGACAGGTAAATAAAATGATCCTCGAAGATTACCCTGAAGATCCGGAAAAGTTCATCATTCGCTCAACAGATGTTAAAACACCTCTTGCTTTTGTGTGCTATTGTGGTGCGGTAACAAATGAAGATAGTGCAGCAGGTATCGGTAGTAATCGCCAAGAATGGGTCGACCAGATGACCTCAATTCTTCAAACGCAACGTGATTTCCTCAAGGCGTTACAATCGCCTATCGCCTACCAAAAGGAACTTACCAAAGATCCACTGTAAGCTCTCATCTCTCCTCGCTTTGACAAAACAAAAAAAACGAAACTTTATGGGGGATGGCTATAACAACTAAAATATCATATCTACATCCCTTTCCTCGCACGCATTTGAGCAATCATACATTCTTATAACGATGATTATTACTACTGATATCGATACTAACAAAACAAGCATTTTCGCGCGTAGGATATTGTAAAGCCCAATGTATCAAGAGCTAATTGCATCGATTCTTTACTTTTAATTAAATGTTTTTTTACTCTTAGCTTAAGAATGTTACCTCGATCAGAGGTTTACAAATTATTAATTAGATGCATTTTGAACTAGACTGTCATGAACTCGTACT
>JAPMIB010000015.1:1800000-2086367 GCA_034770305.1 Trichogramma dendrolimi
TTGACCGCCGAGCGACTTAACGTTGCCGGGTCCGTTCTCCTGGAAGAGCAGCTTGAGCGGGTAGATGTCGTCGAACTCGACCCTCGAGACGCAGCCCGTGAAGCCCTCGGTCATCGACTCGTTCTTGCCGATGTACATGTACTGGATGTTGTTGAATTGTGCGTCGGCCGAGGCCTTGATGTTGAAGTGGAATTCCTTGGGCTCGTAATTGTCCACCTGCATCACCAGTGTCGAGCCGGAATTTTTACGACTGATCCTCACATCGTGATACTGGCCGAGACCGAAGTGCTTTCCAGGATAGATGACTTCTTGCCTCTCGAAGCCGAAGTCGAAGACGACCCTCAAGTAACCGCTGTTCGACACCATGATCGTCATGTACTCTCCGGAGATGTTGGACGACAGGCCGAGCAGGAAGCCTTTGGGATTGGTGGTGGTGAAGCCGACTCTGATCTTCTCGGTGATGGTCGAGCGCCAACTGCCCGAGAAGTCGTACTTGATCATGGAGTTTTGTCGGAGATTCACACCGATCTCGTCGGCGCAGATGGGTCCCTTGAAGGCCGTCCACCTGCAGTCGCACCAGTAGCCGTCGTAGCGCTCGTGGCAGGTGCCGTTGTTGAGGCAGGGATTGCTCTCGCAGCGACCCACGCAGCCCTCGCTCACGCCGTACAGTCCTCGCCTGGCGGCGCCTCGCAGATCCTGCAGCTTGCCGTTCAGCAGCAGGGACCTGATGCAGCCCACGTAGCCGTCCCTGTACTCGGTGGTGGCGCCCACGACCAGGTCGGAGGTCAGGTGCAGGCCACGCACCGGGCCCGGGGGGCTCGCGCACCTCGTTCTTGAAGGCGCCGTCGATGACGATACGGGCCTCCTTGCGATTCCTCTCCACGGAGACGCTGTGCCAGTTGTCGTCCGCGAGCTTGGCCGAGGTCTGCACGCTCACCGTCACCGGGCTGCCGCCCGATCGGTACTGGAAGTGTATCTGATTGCCGCTGATGATGATGGAGATCTTGATGTAGTCGGTGGGGCCGCGACTGTGAATGATCACGGCGTTGTCCTGGGTCGTCTTGAACTCGAAGTAGATGTCACCGCTGTGGCCCATGTCGAAGGGCTGCAGATTGACCGTGGCGTCGGCGATGCGGAAGGTCACCACGTTGGTGGAGAAGTCGTCGCCCTCGCAGACCAGCGGCCCGAGCGTGTACATGCCCTCCTTCTCGTCGAGGGCCGTGCCGGTGTCGCCGAACCTCAGCTGCTTGACGGGCAGATGCTCCTTCTCGGTGATGTCGCCGGCGTCCTCGAACCAGCCCTCGAGGTCGCTGTCGCAGTTGCACCACTTCTCCGGTCGGGCACAGTTGCCCAGGATGCCGCACTCGCACTTGCGCGAGCCAGGCAGAGCACCACCCCAGTAGTCCATCTTCTGATTGCTACGACTCACCCACCAAGAGTTGGGCTGGAAGAGCTCGTTCTGGCCCACCGGGGTGTTGAAGAGTCGCGAGTGCTTGCAGGAGTAGCTGATGCGCTGCCGGCAGACGTGCGACCTGTTGATGAACGCCTCGATCTGATCGAGGTCGGCGTCGTAGTGTATGTCCTGGACGAAGCTGCCGGGCTCCTCGAAGCCGTCGACGGGCGTCGAGTGCTCGTTGCTGTGGCGCAAGATCGTCGTCACCCTGCCGTCGGCGAAGAACTCGCAGGTCACGGGGAACGGCTTGAGAGGACCGCTGCCGTCCACGTCGATCTTGATCTCGGTCTTCTGATTGCTCGAGTTGGGCCCCTTGCGATGATCCTCGCACGACAGCGGATTCAGCGAGGTATGGCAGACGGCGCCCGAGTAGCCGGTGTTGGAGCAGTCGCAGAAGAATTCGTCGCTGTTCTGCGAGCACATGCCCAGATGCTTGCACGGATTGGGATTGCAGCGATCGACCATCTGACAGGCGTCGAACACGATCGACGACTTGCAGCAGTACTCGTCGTCCTTCCAGTCGGTCGGCAGCTTGTAATTGCCGTCGATCTGAATGACTCGCATGCAGCCGATGAAGCCGCGCTCGCTGCTGTCTTTCTTGCCGCCGATGTAGTAGTGAGCGCCGGTGATGATCTCCATCTGGCGCGTTGTTTTCATAGGCCGCCCGTCAACGTTGAGCACGAGGCTGTTTTTGGCGAGCGTGAGAATGACTTCGTGCCACTTTCCGTCGTTGAACATCTCGTCGAAGTTGTCGAGAATGGCTTTTTTCATACCCTGTCCTATTCCATACTGCTCGGTGTTGCTTTTTGAAATTTCAACTTTCAACTTTCCTTCCTCCAAGAACAATTTGACGTGTCCAGCAGAGAAGAACTTGTGGTACATGATGATTCCCTGGTCTACGTATGTCCTGAAGGACAGAGAAATATTCAAGGATGTCATACCTTCGTAGCCTTTGAGTTTAGCGTAAGATGCTGATGTGAGGAAAGTGACAGGAATAATTGGTGGTTCGGGGCAACTGTAGGTAGTGTGAATTGTTTGATAGCGCCAGTTTTCACCATTGAGTTCTAGCTCTTGAAGTTCTCTGATCATGTTTGTTCTGTTAAAAAACAAATTTTCAATACATCCAGTGAAATTCTGATTGACTACTAAACCTTCTTGTTTGTTGGGAACTCCACCAATATAAAATGCTCTATTTAAATCAAGCCTTTGGAATTCACCTTGGACGCGACCATTGATTAAGACTCTGTCGACAGAGAAAGCAATGTCTTTGCGATTCCTGGAGAACACAACATCATGCCACATATTATCATCCAACAAACTGCCAACTGACAAACTTGTCTTTACACCAGAGCCAAGATCAATATTCAGTAGCATTCTATTATCACGAAGTTGCAAGGCAAAGAAATCACCTTGAGAGCCTCTGGAGTACATAAGAACTCCATCAGCATTGTTGGTCTTAAAACGGAATCTCAAAGAATGTCTCTCTGTTTCTAGAGGAGTTCTGAGCAGGTCCCATTTTACCAAGGATGTACCATTGAAAGAGAGGACGCGAGCATCATATTCGCATCCGTAAAGCTCAACTCTCATGGCAATCCTGTCAGTCCAGCGAGTAGGATTGATCCTGATCCACTGAGCAATAATAGGCACTTCAAACTTGTTTATTTTTACAGTATCACCATCTCTGTTTCCCTTGAACATTTTGACATTTCCATCGACATCCTTGAAATCAGAGTAGTCAAGGCCATTGGTACCGTAGCTAATACTGTACTCCTGGACGAACTGATTGTAATGCGCTCTGCCTTGAGTCGCAATAGAAGTAATATTCATCACTTGTCTGAGATCAATGGTAAGATATTGTCCGAAATCGGACACTTGCGACATCCAAACGTTGGGCCCGTAAAGTCGCGCATTATTGGCTCCTCGCTCCGTATCGGAAGTCGTGGCTTTGAGCGTGGCCTTCTCGAGCAACGGATAGCCGCAGTAATCGTAGTCGTAAGCACGACAGGTCGTGGCCAAAAAGAGCAGGCCCGATGCAAGTAGCATCAGCGATGCACCCGTCAACGAAGCCATCTCGTAGTCGCGCTGCACTGACTTTTGAGAGACGACAATTTTCCAGAAAAGCACAGCAGCCGCTAATTTTAGAGAAAAATTCTGCACGGGCACACTACACCGTATTATAACACGCGCACACACGAAGAGAGCGTCACACGGAATTAGCGTGTAGCATCGTTTTTTGTCACGCTGGTCTCGCCTAAACTACAACACTTGGTCGCGGACGTCGTCAAAATCTGTTGTGTTTCTTCACTGTCTTGGAGAGATCTCAGTGACAAAATCGTGCGTAAACAAGCGTAACAGTAGCAGCATCGGCGGTGTCAGCAGCAGAAGGGGCGACGTCTCCCATGACTAATGCCTCGCAGAATGCACACAACTACTACTACTATTACCTATCATAACCATCTGCACTTATCGGAGCAGCAGGTTATGGTATACGGCTGGAAGGGAAATTTCGCTCGCTGCAGAAGTCGTCGGTCGTCGTTGTATGTAGCAGCCAGCCGCGCGTTATGTACGTATAGTAAAGGCGATTGATCAATAAAATCTGCTCCGCGAGCAATGGCCCCTTTTTTTTCTATCACTTATACAGCTCCCCGCTGCTCGCTCGCGTCTAGCACACGCGCGCGGAGGTACGTTTTTTTTTGGCTCTCGTGTATATGTTATTTTACGCAAGAGCGAGAGACACACGACACTCACTCGCGAAGATAGACACTTTTCTTCTTTCGTTCTTTATTTATAAACGCGGCGTCCAAAAAATTGGTGCGTGCCAGTTTCTGCGGTGGTGTGTGTCGGCCACGCCACGCGTTACTCTTCTCGCAATTTTGCTGGTCTGGTGTATAATGTATAAATATATAAGTTCTTCGATTCGCGCTCCGCTTATATGAAACGGTGCCACACCTAAAGCCAGTCACATCACACAGCAAGGTATATTATCCAGCGTTGCCTCAATTGAGCGGTCGCGCGCGCGTTACATGTATAGTTTGCGTATAGTATGTAGCGGAGAGAGAATTTTTTTTTAACTCTCTCTCTCTCTCTCTCTCGCTCCTGCTCTGCGAATGTGTGTGTGTGTGTGTGCCCACGGACTGGAGTAGTGGACGCGCTGCTGCTCCGGCCACGGACTGTGTGCGAGTAGTAAAGGTATCGGATAGGATGCCGTGCGAAATGTAGTGTGTGCACTGCAGGAGCGGCGGTTTGAATGACGGAGCAGTAGCGACATCTACTACACTATACTATAGAAGGTGCGTAGTACAGGCACAGTATATGTTATCATTGCCAAATAAATGTACACAAATACGCACTCCCTTTAAAAAGTACCCGTGTCAGGGCTCGTGGGATACCTGAGAAATTGGCATTGTTCGGCGCACACGCACACGATGCAGACGCCGGCGGCCGAGGGGTGAAAGTAGCTAAACGGCGTCCGGCGGCGGCGGCGGCGAAGATGATACTTATCGTACGTGCCGGGGATGCTGTGCGCGGAGTACATAGTGAATCGACACAAAGCCGGCTGTTATACATATAGGTATATATAGATACCGAAAGTAAGGGGATGAGAGTTACTGCACACATAATATCGACGCATTGGTGCGATGCTGCGCTAGCGGCCGTACTTTTTATTTGCCCTCGGCTTGGCAACAGTATATATATAGGGGATTATATTCCAATGTGTATAGAGATATATATACCTGCAGCAGTGGACAACGACGACGGCGACGCCGAGACACGATTCTTTGCTCTTTTGCGGCTTACACGAGTGCACATTTGTGCCGATCGCAATCACTGTACGAGGGGGAAACGTGAATTTTGTGCTTTGATTCCCGTATATGACGTTGCGATTCTCGCGCGCGCACGCACGACGAAAGACTCCCTTTTCTCACGCATTATGCACAATACAATGCCGCATGATACTCGCTGGGTATTATATAACGCTCGATTCGCGACTTTTCACACGCGTTTATACGGAATTCGAATATTTCCTGGGACCTTTCAAGGGTGGACGATATATGACGTATTAATCGGTGCCCGGCGCCAATGTCTGGGTGTGATCGGTTTATTGGCGACAAACCAAAAAGTCAATACAGCTTGTGTTTTATCGTTATTCCGTTTTTCTTCCAGAGCACGACGAACGACAACGACACGGCCAGTGCGGTGACGCCGATCAAGGCGCCGCCCCAGGGCCACAATCACGCCCAGGCCAAGTACAGCAAGTTGCAGACGGAGCCCGAGGACGACATGATGCCGCTGAACAGCCCGCGCCGGATGTGCCTGCAGGACGCCATGTGCAATCCGAATTATCGGCTGCCCGGCATGACCCTCGCCGCGCCGAAGAAGCTCACGCACTCGCAGAGCGACAATACGGGCACACTCAAGACCGTCTCGAGGCAGATCGGGTCGCAGGATCTGGACGAGCGACAAGTGTGAGTGGCCTGTGCAGGAGTACTTTCGCCATCTGTTATGCCGCGATGCTATTTTATTTTTTTGTTGTTGTTGTTGTTGTATTTCTTTTACAGGATGCTGGACGATCTCGGCAACGAGATGGAAATCATCACGGACTCCAAGTACGACACGACCATGTCCAAGATGGCGCGGGTCTTTCAGCTGAGCAACGGTAACTACAAGAACAAGTACGCGCCGGCCCCGACGCAGGCCAACATGACGCCGCCCCATCATCGGCGCAACTTCGGCGGCAAGCAGCAGCAGCTCGACAACGATTACAATCGGCAGATTCCGAATCCCTGCTCGATAACGTCCACCATAACCAATTGTTTTTACATATGCAATAGAAATTAATTAGATAGCTGCTATTAATGCAATTAATAAGACGGTATTAACATTATGAGCTTTCGCGAATGGGCGATTAATTACTTATCTATTATTATTAGCGATTTTTGATTTTCATCGTTATAATAGATAATGTAGATGTATTATATGTGTGTGTAATAGAGCGCAGCGACGATTTACCGAGTAGTCTTATTATACATTATTAATATAGCGTATACATGTGTTCATAAATTATTATAACGATTTTTTCATCTATTATAAGTTTTCTAGTCGATAGATCGTAAATTGTTGCATTTGTTTCCGTTATTTCGTTGACTTTTTTTTTGATTATCGCGATGAAGATCCGTCTATCGATTCACGGAGCTTGTCTTTTTTTCGACTTGTTTTTACAATATTATATTGAAGCTAGCTCGTAACTTTTACCATAGGTAGAATTTAGTGAAGTAATTTTTAAAAAGCTCTAATTACGAAAGCATAACAACAACAACAACAACAACAAAAACCACAAAAATTGAACGGAGCAATATAGTTTATTTGTGCTTCGCGTTCGGTCCATTAGTTTATAAGTTAATTGCCGATTACGAATTTCTATATATAATACGCGTATTATAATGATTATAAATTTCAATCGACATAACGAACGGGACACTCACAGAGGTGATATATATTAGTTGATGTATTTTTGAAGTAAATACGCACTTCTTAGGGATTATCTAATGAAACCTAAAAGAGATTCTTTCTTTTTATCTCGCTCTTTTTTCTTTTCTGCGAATCAAAGACGAGAAAAGAAGGAAAATAATAAAAACGCCTACGTAACTGTTAATCCAGTATAAAAATAGTTATGATCGTTGTAGCGATGTAATAGCAGCGTATAAAAAGTAAATCAATACTACGATTAACGTATATTTCTTAGGGAAAATATATATACGAAAAATATATATATGAAGAAAAACAAAAAACGTGTCCATGCCAAAAAATTGTCCATTGTATGCCAAACGTCATAAAAAAAATGAATACATTACAGTATATAAGAAAATAAGGAAGGAAGGGAGCAGCAACGAGTGCAGCAGTGATTATAAAAGTTTGCACGATTTGCTCGTGTTTAACACTTACAATTATTACGTAAATAATAATAATAAATATTAACACAAAGTAAACAAATTATTTTCATCTCAGAAAATCAAATACGATGATGCGATAGACAAGGGAAAAAAAATCAATAAACTCTATCTATATTACTATAGTAACATTAAATTACTAAAAGCGTATACTTAAATAAATCACCAGAGTCCAAGCGTATTTTACTGTGAAGTTTTATCTATTTTTACGGAATATGCAATCGAACTGATCGTTATTATGAAAATATTTACGTGGAACTTGTAAGCGTGCGGAGATAATGCGGGCGGTAAATTGTCAAAAAATGTAGAGCCAGAGAGAACCGCGACGCATCTATGTCTTGTTTGCTCTCGATTTTTCCGGATACATTTTCAAAACTTATACTCAGTATTTACTTAAGTTATTACTTCGCGTATACTTGTAACCGAAGATATTTTTAGTGCATTAGTTACTGTAAAAATGTTCATTTTTGTAATTCTTAAATAATATAAGTACTATTTTTTTAGCAATTCTAGTCAATTCAATCCGTCTATGAACACGAATAACTTAAAATCTACTTATATAAGTCAATCTCGTTCTTAACAAAGACTTCGTTTGTACTTGATTTCAATTGTTCAGGAACGATGACCATTTGTCCAAAAGTACATTTAAGGGCCAAAGTACGCTAGTACGTATGTTTGATAATGTATTATTTTTTCTGGATTTTTTGTTAAAATTAAATAAGAATAATACACTCACTCACGAACACACAGTCATTATATACATTAAAAAACTATTAAATTAGCATTCAAAAGTATGTTTAGTGATTTTGTATCTCAGCAATGTACATTGGTGACTGTTACTAATGCATATACTTTAGGCAAAGGTAAAAGAAAGAGATGTAATTTATAAATACACCTTGTTGACTCGATATGTAGATTTACTGTATTGATTAATAAAACTACATGGAACTAGTTTTACAAATTATGCACGTGATTTTTTCTTTAATTTTCTTCATTTTCATAGTGTTCTAGACAATTAGTCACAGTATAAGTATAAAAATGAAATTTACTAAACGATTAGATGTTTATTGAATGTTTTTTTTTATTTTTTCTAATTCTTTTTGTTCTTACATCATTGTACTATGTAAACTAACGTAAATTAAAATGAATCTTATTATTTTTATAAAAGTACAAACGTATGAGGAAGAAATTCGGTACGCATCATAGAGCTTAACGATTATATATATGAATTTTTCGCATGATAAATATTACATAATATTTTGAGTAAACAGAATATAGAAAATTGGTCCGGTATAGAAATGCATCAATAGAGAATAATTCTTCTATTTTAATTTTTTTTTTTTATAAATATTTTTTATTTAAATCATATAGAAAAGGGAGAAAGATCTTTGGTATATGATACTTAAAGTATTGCAATTGTTTAAATTGCGCCTGATCGTGTACAAAAAGAGGAAAAATAGTATATTTTGCACCTAGGGAGTGAAAAACTGGAAAGTCTCAGAGCACGTGTAAGTTATCATCCGAGGCGAAGCCGAGGCTGATAATCACGTGCTCTGAGACTTTCTTTTTTCGCTACATAGGTGCAAATATAATTTTTTCTTCATCCCATGCTCGAAAGTACGTACTCTCATCCTCAAATTCGGGGACGAAAGTAACACTTTTGCTCCCTGTCAATATCGCGCGAAAGTTATTATCTCCATGACTACGGCAACCTACATTTTAATTATCGTTTGGTTTCGACTGTGCAATAGATGAATTGTATTGTTTTATTTTATGACGTGCATATGCCAGATTGAATAACTATTGAAATACCAACAATTCTATGAAGTATCAAAACTGAACAGTACCATAATTTGACGTACACGTTTCATTACATTCAATTCCAATCCGAACTTTAAATAGTTAAAGATGGTAGTTGTAATAAAAAATGAGATGTAAGAGAACAAAGACAGTCAAAATATGTTAATTTTCATAATATATTTTAATAAATTCTTTCAATTTTAAACGTTATTCTTGGTCACTCAAGTTTCTACTCAATTACTTAATTCAAATTTTCGAAATTTTACAAAATAAATGTTTAATTGAATACAACTTTAAATCGAGTAATACTCTCAATTTAATTGAAAATATATAAGTGGGACACAAGAAGAAACATATGGAACTAATACTTTCATGCTTATACTTTACGGGATTGTTTGTACTTTATTAACGCCATAGTTATCTATCATTTACAATTATTTATTAATAATATTAGTTATGTACTAATAAACATTATTATTGATGATATTTGTTGCAAAGCCCGCCGTCGACCAGCAGCCCTCGCTGCGCTCGGGCCACAAATGTCGGCGGGCTTTGCCATGTAAGCGTAAATTCATGGATACAATTTTTTTTAATAAAATATTCCTTAACTATGTTAAGTAAACGTACTTTCGAGGGATAAAGAAAAGTCGTATACGCG
This sequence comes from Trichogramma dendrolimi, assembly GCA_034770305.1. Lineage (NCBI taxonomy): Eukaryota > Metazoa > Arthropoda > Insecta > Hymenoptera > Trichogrammatidae > Trichogramma > Trichogramma dendrolimi. The sequence goes on from JAPMIB010000015.1 coordinate 1,809,860, forward strand.
ACTCGGGACAAAAGTCAAACGCCCGTCCCTGCGAGGTTATGCACCCGAGGCGAAGCCGAAAATATAATATACTATAAAACTGTTATAAGCTCGAGACATTCAAAGGTGCCTTTACGGCATATATTATTTTTCTTTATATATATAACATATAAAAAAAAAGAGAGAAGAAACTTTGAACTAAATAATTGTAACACTCATAAGTATTAACAAAATGGGATCGTTAATGTGATTTGCTTAAGATTTACATTATGCATCGCACTGTCGATAAATTGGGCATTCCCCGACTCATTTATACTCATCATTATATCGCGTGAAATATTTTATACAGACATGTATCTTTCTTGTAAAATTCAGCTGTTTTTTTTTGTTTTCAGTGATCTAATGCAATATTTTTATATGCTTTATTAAATTATATGCGTTACGGCTTAACTATAAATATATAAAGTTACATGTAAACCAAAAAAAACTTTAAAAACTCTAGCCACTCTTATAGCAAGGAAATAGCAGCACTGACAATCGCATATTAATTAATAAATGCGGGATCAAAATGAATTCATTTTTTAAAGTCTATTATGCACGTCACTTGATTGTCGTGACGCGGCCGGCCTTGTACTCTTTACGACTTTTGGCGTAAGAGTCCTCAATAGTCTTGAAACGGGACAGTGGACGCTGTCTCTCTGTGATGTAGTATAGTTCTTAAAGTTTTTCAGTGCAATAAAATGTGACAAAACTCAAGTTAAAACTTTGTTATAACACGATAGGTTTTTTTTCAAGTCCATATGAATAATTAATTTGCTCCAAGTTCAGATGAAATAGTTTTTCTTGCAACGATCTTCTCGTTTCACTGGAAGGAAGTAAAGCATAAGAAGAGGAAGAAGAATAAGAAGACCGCACGCGCTCGGTCGGTGTATTACAGAATATGGAAAACTTTTTTTGTTAAGTATCGAATGGCACAATTACTCTTTCATACGCGCGGGGGTGGTCGTTTTAAAAACGTGTCTATGTGGGTCCGTGTGATGATGAAATGGGTGGTCTCTCCCCGAGCACTTCTTAGGGCTCGAGATTGACGTTTTTGAAGCACTCCGACTTAAGTCATGAAAAATTATACTTTATTATAAAAACGAAATTCTTACAAAAAGCTCAATACATAAAAATTTCACGTTCACTTTTACTCCCAGTTCAGAGTAAAGTTGCTTGGTACGTTCGTCAAATCTTGCAATTCGATCTCTTTAGCAGGATTGTCACCCACGTATAATTCCTCCAACTTTGTGCCGTAATTCAAGGGTGCATTATTGAAATTCGCGATGAAATTACTGCGAATATTCAATTTTGTAAGTTCGTGGAAATACTTCCAATGTTCTATATTGGTCAGTTGATTGTTGCTCAGATCGACTATCTCCAAGTGAGAAGATTGATTTATGAATTTCATCGGGAGCTTCGTCAAACCATTATCTTTCAGAGAGAGCACTTGCAATTTCCAGTCGACCATCGAGAAGTCCAAGGAGTCCAGAGTTTTTACTAATTTTCGATTGGACATGCCATCCAACGCCAGTGTGTTGAGATTTGGAACCTGCTGGAGAAAATTGAATTGCAGCAAAGAAGGGTTATTGCTCAGATACAATTTCCTAAAATTATGCAGTAACCCGCCGTCCAAAGATCTTATTTGATTATTCGACAGATCCAATTCTTCTATGTAGTAAACGTTTTTAAATGCTCCTTCGTGTATGCTGCGAACTCGACAATTTGACAGATTCAATTTTAAAAGACTAGACAACGTACCCAATCTCAAATAAGATTCAAATTTTTCCTCGTGCGAAGTATCAAGTACAGCACTGAAATTATTGTTGGACAAATCCAAGCCCACGATGAAGTACACATCAGTTATGTTGAGTTGGGATAAACTAGTGTTTTGTAAAATCAAATTCTTAACTGACTGTTGAATTTTTCCCATAAAATTCGTATGTTGAACGTGCTCCAAACTATTATCCGATAAATCAAGCTTCTCCAGTGCTGGAAAACTCGTGTTCCAATTTTCGAACGAGAAATCCATGCTGATTCCACGTAGAGATAGATTTTTTAAATTCGGGTAGACCAGGTCCTCGTCAAGGTCCAAGGAAGGTGTCGAATTAGATGAATCAGTTCTGGGCTCGTTGTAATCGAAAATCAGCGTCTCCAAATTGTCGTGACTGCCGAAAGCCAGCATATCCTCCACGCTCAATCTGTTGTGCGACAAGTCCAAGAATTTGAGATTCGGCAGTTCATCGAAAACTCCGGGGCTCAATTTTTCGATGACGTTGTTTCGTAGTATTAGCTCCTCGACGTATGGGCTTTTCAAGAGACGCCTATCGAGTTCAGGCCCAAGGTTCATATTCGAAAAATCCAACGACACACCGCACGACGACGAAGGAGAACAGCTTTTTCGAGCTTTATTAACGTTGAAAATTGCATCTTCGCTTTTTTCGACCGAGACACTTCTCCCTTGAACTTCGACCAATCCCAATTGAATAATCAATAGCAGCACGAAGAGAGAGTGAAATTTGAAATTACTCATTTCAAGGGTATAAGTTTTGTTTGACGCGCGCTACTGTAAAACACTGTCAAACTGACACTTTACTTTGATGAACAGATCCGCTGTTTTTGAAACGAGCTATTTATATTTGACAATACAACTCAAATTGCCACTTGCGATCTGATAATTTTTCTATTTATATCGCATAGCGATTCTCTTTACCCGATTGCAAAATTATCCCGATTTAGATTTGTTAAGTGTGTTTATTAGCAGATCGTATTTTTCAAGATTCCTAATTATTGATACTCAATGAGAATTTTGATAATCTTCGAGTGTCAATACGTCATTGCATCATTTTTTTATGCTGCTAAAGGCCAATCGGAGGATCAAGCCGATTTTATGGCTACTTTGGAACCGGTATACGAACTACAACCGAGTACGAGACTTGAACGATGAGTAAAGGCCATGAAATGCGAAAGATTCGATTACAATGTACAAGATACGACACGTGCTGGTCGTTGATAATGTATACTTAGAAAAAAATAACATGCTTCGAATATGTAAAAGAGATTTTATAGTATTTTATTTTTATATTATAAAACGTATTCGTACATTCATATATTACAAATTTGCTTGGAGACAACGAAAAATATGTTTGATATACGTGGGTGAACAACGATATAGACGAAAGAATAAATTTTCATATTCACATTTGCCATACGCACAGTATACAGTAGAAATAAATTCATACGCTGAAAATTTGACGACTCTTGTTTTTCCTATAAATTATATAATACATATCACACGCGTGAAAAAATAATTTCAAGACTAAAATACAAGAGAATAGTTAAACATATATGAAGATTTATATGCATTGAAATTTAGAATGGTTACTATTTTCCAAGTTAGTTTATGGCTTGAGAGCTTTCCTAAGTAGTCTAGGAGCCACGCAGGTTCCCGTTTCATAATGAATCCCGAAAGATGAACCTAGGTGTTTTCTTCGTATTTTTTCCCGCTGAACACGAATTTTGGAAGTAGACATCGATCCGAGTGACAGTTTATTTGTTATTAACAATTTAATTGTTTAAACGGCCATAACTCGTAAACTATTGAAAATAAATTAAAACAATTTGACGTCATTTTATTCTAAATGAAAATATAAAGAGATTGAATGATTAAAAGTTAAAATCGGCTCATTAGAAAAAAAGTTATGGACAATTTTGTTTTGTTTTTTGCCAAGTCGAGCCAAATCTTCTACTTTCGAGTTTTCAACGATTATTAATTCGTTACTTATGCATCGGGCGAAAAAATGACAAGAGGAACTTTTAGTTTAGAATTGTCCAAGGAGTCGAAAAATATTTTTCATTTTGCAAAATAAACACTTTTTTGCAATAACAATTATTTGTTAATTTTGTTTATGCAAAAAAATAATCTTTTCCTCGTATTTTTTTCTGCTGGACACGAATTGAGAGGTTGGAAATCGATCCGAGTCGCCGTTCAATTATTGTTAAAAATTTATGAAAAATTCAATGAAGGAAAAGTAAAAAATAATATGAACTTTTCATTTATTAATAATTAAAAACAATAAAAAAATTAAATATTTTAACAAGTCTTCTGCGTTCAAATGTTTGTAAATGTAAAAAGTTAGATTTCTTTGAGTACATCTCTATGCAATTACTATGAATAAAGTGTTTTTTTGTAAAATATTTTTTTCTAAGTGCAGTTCAATATTCACATGAAACGTTACCATCGAATGTAATTTTCTCAAACCCTTGCGGATTTTTCATTAGCTATTTGATGTCCCAAAACCAAAAAAGAGTCAGAGAAAAGTTTCGAATGGTTTAGTTTCATGTTAAAAACGGGTTAAGTATCAGGATTCTTGGAAAAAAGGTGATTTTTGGTCCTCTGGAACACGAAAATAGCTGTAGGGACCTCAATGAACGACTATCATCAAAACGCTTCAAGTGACCAAAATTTCAATCGCGATTTTAGCCCCGATCTCTATGCATTTTTTTGGAAGCTGGTCTTCATACGAATATGTATGTATTTTTCTATTTTGGCCGCACATCCAGGTATGTACATGGTCATCATACCCAGCGCGATCATCTACCCTGTGGTGGTGCCGCTTCTGCTGAATTACATCGTGCCGGGCAACACCAGCTTCGAGCCGATCGTTATCACCCAGTCGTACATGGGATTCAAGCCTCGGGAGCATATTTTGCCCTTCCTTTTCGTCCTGCTGAACTACTCGGCGGCCATGGCTCTATGCATGAACGCCTGCTGCAGCTCCCTCTTTTTCGCCATCATTTTCCTCGTGGTCAAGCTCAAAGTGCTCGGGTATATATATATATGATACGCGCTGAGAAGCTGCTTTTTTTAATCGTTATCGATCTGTAATTATCACCGCTCGCTTTTTTTATCCTCAGATGTCGACTGGACAAGCTGTACAAACGACTCAACGACGATAGAGTAGTCCAATTTTCCGTTGAGTGCAATCAAGATTTGCTTTGCAGGCATATCAAGGAGCTAATCAAGGATCACGCGTCGTGTTACGAGTAAAAATGGTCGAACAAAATTCATTTTTCATTCGAATTCATTTGTGTTTTTATTTTCTCAGAGTCTTGGATCTAATCGTAGCCTTGAGTGGAAATATATTGTTCGTTGCGTTGGGCAATACCGTGTTCGATCTCACCATTTCAGGCACAATGGTTCGAATCGATAAAAATGCGCAGTTCATACAATTACAGAAAAGGAAAAATTAATTAATTTTCCATATTGACAGATTGTCTATCAGTTCCATAATAATCGTGAGCACTGCCTAAAAATGGGCACAGCAGCTTGCAGCTCTCTAATGGTGGGATTCGCTTTGTGCTTCATCGGCCAAACGGTGACCGACGCGAGCGACGAGATTTTCGACAAGGCGTAAGTAGGCGATGTGTCATGTATTACTTTTCTCGATTTAATTCACTCACTCGCGTTCTTGTTTGTTTCAAGTTACGCCAGTGGATGGTACAAACTGCCGAATAGAGCGCGAAAGTTGATTTTTTTCGTGATTCTGAGATCGTCCGAGTCGAGCGGTCTCTGGGCTGGATCATTTTTAAAGCTCAATTATGAGACTTCCAACTTAGTGAGTTTATAAAAACTGCGGCATACTTAAGAAAAGCCTTCGCCATAATGAAGTGTCTTTTTTGATTTTTAGATTGTTAGTAATTCGCTATCGTACATAACGGTAATGATTTCATTGGTTTAGGAAGATACATTGTAGTTTTATTCAAGACAATTTTTAATTAAAAAAACGAAAAAAAAACATGAATTTACTAAGAGAATTATTGAGAGCGTGCTTTGACCTATACATATTTTTTTGCATTACCACTTGCAGATTTACAGATACATAGGTACTCGTCACCTAGCGGTAGAGGCTTTGAAGGGCGTTATCGTATTGAAAGGGTTTGAAAACTGATCCACATTTTTTGAACGATTGAATTGTCATTTTAAGAACATTCTAAATGTGCTTAATATTTGTAACATAATGGTGAAAAAATCATCGCTATTAACATGTCAATTAATGATCATGTATTTTAAAACACTTTAATACTTAAGATAAATATTACGAGGAATCTTTTTTTTTTTTTTAATTACTTCAAACCCTTGAATTTTTTTTCCATTAAAGTTTTTCGTTAATCATGATTATACATCCTATATTGATTGTTACTTTTAGCCGGCTTGATCGGCCGCTTTTGAGTCACGATAATAACTTGGACTATGAATTACGATCAGAGCATTTTCGAGGAAAAACAAAAATCAAGGGCACGCAACTATCTACTAGTGGAGTTACAGAACGACTAGTGACCGTAATAGAAGCAGGGCATGTAGCCGAACTTGTTGTCCACAGCCAGGGTTGACTATTGATTAAATAAACTACATGGAACTAGTTTTACAAAATAATGCACGTGATTTTTGCTTTAATTTTCTCTTAAATATCGTGATGTTCTAGACAATTAATCACAGTATAAGTATAAAAATGAAATTTATTAAACGATTGGATGTTTATTGAATGTTTTTTTTTAATTTTTTCAATTTTTTATTTGTTCTTACATCTTTGTACTATGTAAACTAACGTAAATTAAAATGAATCTTATTAATTTATAAAAGTACAAACGTATGAGGAAGAAATTCGGTACGCATCATAGAGCTTAACGATTATATATATGAATTTTTCGCATGATAAATATTACATAATATTTTGAGTTAACAGAATATAGAAAATTGGTCCGGTATAGAAACGCATCAATAGAGAATAATTCTTCTATTTTAATTTTTTTTTTTTTATAAATATTTTTTTATTTAAATCATATAGAAAAGGGAGAAAGATCTTTGGTATATGATACTTAAAGTATTGCAATTGTTCAAATTGCGCCTGATCGTGTACAAAAAGAAGAAAAAAACCCGTTAAAACTGTTATAAGCTCGAGACATTCAAAGGTGCCTTTACGGCTCATTGTATTTTTTATAAATAACATATTAAAAAAAGAGAGAGAAGAAACTTTCGACTAAATAATTATAACACTCATAAGTATTAAAAAAATGGCATCGTTAATGTGATTTGCTTAAGATTTACATTATGCATCGCACTGTCGATAAATTGGGCATTCCCCGACTCATTTATACTCATCATTATATCGCGTGAAATATTTTATACAGACATGTATCTTTCTTGTAAAATTCAGCTGTTTTTTTTTGTTTTCAGTGATCTAATACAATATTTTTATATGCTTTATTAAATTATATGCGTTACGGCTTAACTATAAATATATAAAGTTACATGTAAACCAAAAAAAACTTTAAAAACTCTAGCCACTCTTATAGCAAGGAAATAGCAGCACTGACAATCGCATATTAATTAATAAATGCGGGATCAAAATGAATTCATTTTTTAAAGTCTATTATGCACGTCACTTGATTGTCGTGACGCGGCCGGCCTTGTACTCTTTACGACTTTTGGCGTAAGAGTCCTCAATAGTCTTGAAACGGGGCAGTGGACGCTGTCTCTCTGTGATGTAGTATATAAAGTTCTTAAAGTTTTTCAGTGCAATAAAATGTGACAAAACTCAAGTTAAAACTTTGTTATAACACGATAGGTTTTTTTTCAAGTCCATATGAATAATTAATTTGCTCCAAGTTCAGATGAAATAGTTTTTCTTGCAACGATCTTCTCGTTTCACTGGAAAGGAAGTAAAGCATAAGAAGAGGAAGAAGAATAAGAAGACCGCACGCGCTCGGTCGGTATTACAGAATATGGAAAACTTTTTTTGTTAAGTATCGAATGGCACAATTACTCTTTCATACGCGCGGGGATGGTCGTTTTAAAGGCGTGTCTGTGTGGGTATGTGTGATGATGAAATGGGTGGTATCTCCCCGCGCACTTCTTAGGGCTCGAGATTGACGTTTTTGAAGCACTCCGAGGGCAGGACCTTGCGCATCTCGACGATGTTGGCTACCTCGTTGCTGAGCTTGCGCACCTCCTCCTCGTAATTCTTCACCCACTGGGTCTGCAGATTCTTGGCCTCGGTCAGTGAGCGTATGCGCTGATCTAGATCGGCCGCGTGGATCTCGGACTCGGCCTTGCGCAAGCTACCCTCGAGACGATCGAGATCTTCGTTGCCTGATAAGAAGAATCGAAAAAAATTTAATTTTCGTATTTTTTCCTTTTCGCGAGTAATCGTAAGAGAATATACTCACTGATTTCGGGAAGAGCCTCGAGCTCCCTCGTGATCTCGGTGATGTCGTCGAGGGCCTTCTTGATTTGTTGCGAGGCACTCGTCACGTTCGACTTTGTCTGCCCAACTTTTCGTTTTACCTGTCGAGATAAAATTCATTCTCAGCTCGGATTTTTACGCCCGTTTTTCTAGATCGTACTTTGACTTATATACAACTATTTTGACTTCGGCACTTGCAGATTTACAAATAAAGGTACTCGTCATCTATCGATGAATTGAAAATTGATGTAAACTTTTTGACACAATTAAATTGACTCTTTTGATATTTTAAAATGAGCTTATTAACAGTTTTGCGTTTTATAAAATTTTAAATGGTCAATTTTTTATCATCATAGGCCCATCATTAATATCCAACATTTCTATACCAGGAATATATTTTTTTAAAAGCAATTCGTACCTGCTCGGTAATGACGGCGTCCTTGCGAATCTTGTCCTCGAACTGCCTGATCATGCCGTCGGTGGTGTTGACCCGTAGATGCAGCTTGTCGGCCTCCAGACCCAACTTGATCACCTCGGCCTTGGTCTTGTTCGCCTCGATCCTGATGTCGTTGGCCATGGCGCTGGCGTTGTTGGCGTTGGCCTGGGCCTCCTGTGCCACGTGGCGGGCCCTATTGGCGTTCTGCTCCGAGCCGTCGAGCACCTGATTGATGGCCGCCGACTTGTGACGCGCGTCCTCGATCATCTGCAGTATCTTGTCGATGTCCTGCATGGCGTCCTGAGCCTTGGCCCGGGCCGCCTGCACCTCGGCGTCGAAGCCGCTCAATTTCGTCAGGGTGTCCTGGGCCTCCTTCAGGGTCTGGCTGCCGCGATTCACGGCGTTCTTGGCCATGGCGTGGGCCTCGTCGACCTCGGCGAGCATGTCAGCCGTGGTGCCCTGCTGCTCCTCGACCCTGTCCACCAGCTGCTCGCTCGTCCTCACCTTCTCCTCGATAGCCTGTATGAGCTCGGTGTTCTCCTCGAGCAGTAGTCTGGCCTGTTCCTTGATCGTCGCGGCCTCCTTGCTTACGGTCTCGACGCGCTGCTGCATCTCCGTGAGATTGATCTGGGGCAGCGAGAAGCCGAGTATGAGCATGCCCAGGGCCTCCTTGGACACGACGTCGGACTTGGCCACTGCGGTCTGCGTCTGCTTCTGCACGTCGGCATAACGATCCTCGAGGGCCATCAGTTTGTTCTCCAGGAAGCGGATCTCGTCGCTGATATTGGTGTAGCGGGCGATGGCTTTCTTAGCCAGGTTGTAGGCCTCGAGCGAGGTGTTCTTCGCCTGCTCGGCCACGATGCGCAACTTTTCGGCTTCCTTGATGTTTCTGCGAAAAATTAAAAAAATTAGATATTAGAATATCAAGAAGCACGATTCATTTTAAAAATTGATCTTTATTTTGTTTATATTTTGGTCATCTCATGTAATGTTGATTATAACATTTCTAGATTTTCACACGTATCAATATCGCATCGGATCGGTAAGTAAAACAAAAGGAACATCAATTAAGATTTGCATTGTCATTGTGATCATTCAGCAGTGTTGAATAAATTTTAGTCAGAAAGTTGTAACGTGTAATTCAAAGTTTCTTAGCTGCTTCATGTATCATCTAATCCATACAATCATGAAAATTATATCAAGGCGGTATGACGGTGAGTTACTTCCGTCATTCGTAAAGCAACGTAATTTTCTTTTTCGCCGTGCGGATTGGTAGAAAACTAAATCGTAAAATCCAAGGCTAATCGATGGCTCGTATGTAAGTTGAGAAATTAAGTTCGCTGCACTTTTCTGATAACATTTATCGTAATGTAAAACGATTTTTCTAATAAACGCAGCAGAAGAATTGACGAGAAAGCCTCGCGAGGTGGCCTCCCGATGGAACTAATCAACAAGTTTCTGGACGAGCATTTTTACGGCTTCAAAAAGTACATGGAGGTCACGGGCTTCTGGATAGGCCAAAGTACCTTCGTAAAATCGCTGATGAAGATGTGGTTTTTAATTGTCCTCACCTTCTCGGCCGGCTCGGAAGTAGGTTTCTCCGTCGCGCATAAAATAATATATTAAATTTTCATTTTCGTTATGGCAGTTCGTGGGCTTTTATCGCTCGTATCGGAAAAACGAGAGGATGAGCTTGGAGGCGCTGACCGACTCGATATTCGAGACGTCCATGGTGCTGAGCGTCGGCGCTCTCTACCTGCTCTACCAGCCGAAATTGAAGAAATTCGAGAGCTTTCTCGAATTTGCGGTGGCCGATTGTCGAAGGATGCTGCACTCCGAGGAGGCCGACGTGTTCGTCGAATTCGCCAATTTCTATTACAAGATAGCCATGATCTACCTCGGTTCGTATATACTCATGTTATTAAGGCTAAAATCGCGAAACGCAAAACAATTTTGATAGATATGTTTTGTATAGCTATATTTTTGTGCTCCAGAGGATCAAAAATCGCCTTATTCGAAATAATAACATTCAAATGTTATAATTTCAAGTGAATGTTAAACTATATTAATGCGCACACACATTACTTTTTACTCAACAACCATTAATGTAACGGAAAAAATGTTAAAGAACAAAAAGGTTTTAAATTCCCCCAAAAAATACATATGAATTTTTTCAAAAATATTTTGAGAGCATTGAGCTGTGTTGAGTGTTCGTTATTCGGCTGTTTGCGTCGATCCCCGTTTTACGTTTTGCCGCGTATGCCACAACAATGCAAGACTGCACGCCGCACCGAAGAGTGAAGACTGTGCGGAACCGGTCGCGTATCGAACGCACATTTTGTGTATTGGCTCCGAGCGTTCACACAGCGTGGCGCTTTCTCATGTTAATTCTCATAAGAAAAGATTTAGTTCAAGCGGCCAACGCTGGCGTTTTTTTAGGACGCCTCCTGTTTTTCCATAAGATTACGTGTAAATGGTGACTGCAGCGCCACTCTAAGCTCCGCCCAAACGCTCAAAGCGAATAGACACTTTTTCAAAGTAATAGCAAGCACAGCGAGTCTTCGACAGTCTTTTCGTGTTTAGTTAGTTCGTCATCGCAGTAAGATTTCTTGTTAACGAAATTCCAAATAAGAAAGATGGAATCCAGTGATATACTTAATTGTCACGTCAGGTAATGTTTACATTTTATAAAAGTGAAATTATAAAAGTATAATATAAGAAAGTACTTGATTTACTTGGGGTTATTTCAGAGTGAAGGAGAAGCCTAGCGACGTGTTACTAGCTGAAAATAATTGTTCAATGATTGACGAGAAACCCGATCTTAAAAACTTCCAACTCCTATCATTTCCCGGGGGAAATTCCGTAAGTGTTGATATTAGTATATAATTTGTATTGTGATTGTTTTTTTGATGCAAATTTTAACTTTCTGTCAATTGTTCAACAGACACGCGAACATCGAAAAAATTACAAAAATCATGAAAACGAAAGTGAAGAAGAAATCGAAATAGTTGTTGAGTGCGAAAACGTCAAGCCCAATGTGGATGAATTTACAGTTAAAAAATTGATGATGATTTTCAATATCCCTTGAAAAATATGAAACATCGTGATGGTTGTAAAACTCAAAAAGTGATCAAAATTGAAACCTCAGGAGTAAGTGGAACAGGAATTGAATGTGAATTTCTACTGTGAACTCGTCGAACAAAATAAAAAAAGGAGACTTACAAAAAAGTGTACCAAAAAAACATAACCTCAAAAAACACATCGATTCAGTGCACAATGGTGTCACACATACTTGTGATGTATGCGAAAAGTCTTTTACTCAAAAAGGTCATCTCAAAATATATGTCTATGCGGCACACAATGGTGTCACACACTCATGTGACATATGTGGAAAAAAGTTGTCAACCGCGATTAATCTCATGGCCCACATCAATAAAATGCATAACGGTATTACCCATCAATGCAACATATGCGGAAAGTCATATGCACACAAGCCTCATCTGAAAATCCACATAGATGTGGAACACAAAGGTATTAAACATTCGTGTGATCTGTGCGGAAAAAAAATTCAAAAATAAAACTCAAGTTAAAGTACACATCGATGCGGCACACAATGGTGTCACACACATACGTGATAAATGCAGAAAGAAATGCTCAACAAAAAGGATGTTCTCAAAAAACACATCGACTCAGTGCACAATGGTATCCGATATACACGTCGCGAGATACCTTCCTGCGCTGGGGCGACGATATCAAATATGCATGCGATATATGCACAAAGAAATTCTCACGTAAGAGTTATCTCAAATTCGACATCAATGTGGCACATAATGGTATTAAACATGCATGTGAAAGTTGCAGAAAAAAATTCACAACACAGGGTAAAGTCAAAGAACATTTCAACAGGGAGCATAATTGTATCACAACACGCATGCGACAATTGCGGAAAAATATTAAAAAATAAAAAATCGTCAAATGTCACATTGGCAGGGTGCACAAAGACATCGAATACACGTTTGACGCACGTGGAAAGAAATTTACTAAGAGCTACTTGAAAAAGCACATTAAGTTAGTACATTTATCGCTCCTTACAATTTAATAAACTTTGAAATTTAACACACTTCTCCAGAAGAATAAATTTTAAAAAGTTCATTTATAATAATACCATGATTTTTCGGAGGAAAATGAAGCACATTATTACTGTAAGCTAATAAATTGTTTAACCTTGCAAATTGATGTCAATTATATAATGCTAGTCCCTTTTCATCACACTTAGCTCGCCCTATATCTTTGCATGCTTTGTTTCGTCACATTTTTTACCCCGATAGATTATTTATAGATGTATTTTTTATAATAGGTTTTGAGCAAATTCTTATGAAATTACTATGAATACTATGTGATTTTTATCTAAAATATTTTTTTCTCAGTGCAGTTCAATATTCACATGAAACGTTACCATCAAATGTAATTTTCTCAAAACCTTGCGGATTTTTCATTAGCTATTTGATGTCCCAAAACCAAAAAAGAGTCAGAGAAAAGTTTCGAATGGTTTAGTTTCATGTTAAAAACGGGTTAAGTATCAGGATTCTTGGAAAAAAGGTGATTTTTGGTCCTCTGGAACACGAAAATAGCTGTAGGGACCTCAATGAACGACTATCATCAAAACGCTTCAAGCGACCAAAATTTCAATCGCGATTTTAGCCCCGATCTCTATGCATTTTTTTGGAAACTGGTCTTCATACGAATATGTATGTATTTTTCTATTTTGGCCGCACATCCAGGTATGTACATGGTCATCATACCCAGCGCGATCATCTACCCTGTGGTGGTGCCGCTTCTGCTGAATTACATCGTGCCGGGCAACACCAGCTTCGAGCCGATCGTTATCACCCAGTCGTACATGGGATTCAAGCCTCGGGAGCATATTTTGCCCTTCCTTTTCGTCCTGCTGAACTACTCGGCGGCCATGGCTCTATGCATGAACGCCTGCTGCAGCTCCCTCTTTTTCGCCATCATTTTCCTCGTGGTCAAGCTCAAAGTGCTCGGGTACATATATGATACGCGCTGAGAAGCTGCTTTTTTTAATCGTTATCGATCTGTAATTATCACCGCTCGCTTTTTTTATCCTCAGATGTCGACTGGACAAGCTGTACAAACGACTCAACGACGATAGAGTAGTCCAATTTTCCGTTGAGTGCAATCAAGATTTGCTTTGCAGGCATATCAAGGAGCTAATCAAGGATCACGCTTCGTGTTACGAGTAAAAATGGTCGAACAAAACTCATTTTTCATTCGAATTCATTTGTGTTTTTATATTCTCAGAGTCTTGGATCTAATCGTAGCCTTGAGTGGAAATATATTGTTCGTTGCGTTGGGCAATACCGTATTCGATCTCACCATTTCAGGCACAATGGTTCGAATCGATAAAAATGCACAGTTCATACAATTACAGAAAAGGAAAAATTAATTAATTTTCCATATTGACAGATTGTCTATCAGTTCCATAATAATCGTGAGCACTGCCTAAAAATGGGCACAGCAGCTTGCAGCTCTCTAATGGTGGGATTCGCTTTGTGCTTCATCGGCCAAACGGTGACCGACGCGAGCGACGAGATTTTCGACAAGGCGTAAGTAGGCGATGTGTCATGTATTACTTTTCTCGATTTAATTCACTCACTCGCGTTCTTGTTTGTTTCAAGTTACGCCAGTGGATGGTACAAACTGCCGAATAGAGCGCGAAAGTTGATTTTTTTCGTGATTCTGAGATCGTCCAAGTCGAGCGGCATCCTGGCTGGATCGTATTTGAAGCTTAATTACGAGACCTACAGCTCAGTGAGTAGTTACAGCTGCAGAGTTGAAACCGACGAGTTGTCGAGAATACCCTACGCTCGCCCGTAAAAAAATTTATTTTTGATTTTAGATCGTTAGGAAGTCGCTGTCGTATATAATGGTAATGATTTCATTAGTTTAGGGAGATACTTTTTTCAAGCCAAAAGAAGTACTTAAAAAGTTAAATAAAATTAATTAATATTGAGAGCTTTGACTTGTACAATAAACAATTATGTTCACTTTGCCACTTGCAGATTTATAGATTGAGTTGCTCGCCATCTAGCGGTAGAAACTTTAATAATCGTATTAAAAGTAGTTGAACTGATCTAAGTTTTTTGAAACAATTGAATTGCCTTTTTCAGGTCATTTGAAATGTGCTAAATATTTATTACATAATTATGACAAAATAATCGCCAATAATAATTCAATTTATGGTCATTTACTTATTTTAAAATTCTGTAATAATTCTTATAAGTAATAAATGTTTTTTTTATTTTTCGAATTTATGGTATCTCTATCTTTTCATTTGCCGTTTACGTTCCGTTCATTCGTGATTATACAATCACGATTGTATACCCTATTGGCGGGAATTTATGCGCTGTATATGAGTAGTGGCGTGTCGTCACTTAGTTTCTGTCATACTTGCCAGGTGGAGCGCGACACGCGCTCCTCGATTCTTTGTTACTTTCAGTCGGCTCGAGCGAGCGATTCTGAATCACGATAATCACTTGGGCTATAAAGTACGAGAGTCTTTTCAGGGAAGAGATATTTTACCCGAAAGGTTTGTCGTCTTACAATCGAAATTTCTACAAGCTGCGATGAAAAACAAAAATGTTGGGTACGCAACTGGCGCACGGTTGTCGATCTTGCACTCGTGACTTTAGATTTGACTCGTTTGCCTAAGGAATCGTTTCACTTGAACAAAAAAGGAAAAAAACTTACGAATCGGCCACGGTTCTGGCCTCCTGCGCGATCTGCGTCATCTGCTGGTTCTGCTGTCCGACCTGCTCGGCCCGTCTCCTCGCGTCCTCGAGCGCGCTATTGCCGTCGGTCTCGAGGTAATCCTGCGCCTCCTGTATCTGCTCCCGGAGCTTGTCGAAGATCTTCTCGGCCTCGTCGATGCTCATCTCGGCCTGCGAGGCCGTCTTCTTGGCGTCCAGGGCGGTCTGGTCCACGCCCTGTATCGTGTCGTGTATGCCGGCCAGCTGATCGCGCAGATCGTCCATCTGCTCGACCAGGGTCTTCTTGTCGCCGCTGTAGCCGGCCTTGGCCGACTCGACGAGGTCGCGAACTCGCTGCTGGACGGCCTGGAGCTTCTGCTTGAAGCCCTCCTCGTTGATCACGGTGGGATTGCTCTTGATCTTGCGCAGCGTGTCGTCGAGCTCGCCCAGTCGGTAGCGATGCTCGTTCACGGCTTCCTGGACGAGGTCGTAGCAGGGCGGACAGTCGATGCAGCCGTACTGGCGATTGTGCTTGTTCTCCTTGCAGCGGTCGCAGGTGCGGCCCTCGACGTTCGGTAGGCACTGTCGGCGACAAAAGAGATGTGTGTTAAAAAATAAGGAATTAATTATTGGTGATGTTTTTGCTCAGCAAAGGATTCAATCGTGACGAATTCGTTTTCATCAACGGCATGGAATTTCAAATGGAGTTATAACTTAACAATCGAAAACCCTAATTTATTTTAAAACTTTGCTTGGACTTGAATAGTTATTTTTACTTTGCCACTTGCAGTTTTACAATTGAAGGTACTCGCCATCCGGCGTTGGAGGCTTAAAGCGGTATCATCGTATTTGAAGTTGTCGAAAAGTAATTTAAATTTTTACAATCTTACCAAGGCTCGTTAACAGTCAGTAATCTTTTTAAAACCCATGCTTTAACTTATATAATTATTATGACTTTGCCATTCGCAGATTAACAAATAAAGGTAATCGTCGTGGAGGCCAGCTTTAATTATGATCGAATTTTCATAAATTTTTAAAACAAACAACGCAATAATAACCATTAATTTGGAATCAAAATGTTGAATTATGAGTAAAGATTTCAATCCTTTTCGTTCAAATTGTGAAAAATAATGAAAATGATTGCATATTCATGCATTTTTTGTGCAGTTAATGTGAAAAATTCCTCGACGTGGACGCAAAATAAATCAACACTCGAACTTACGAATTTTCATCGAGGTATATATTATACGATAAATCTTACCGGACACTGTCCATTGGCGTCGCACTGAAGATTCTCCGAGCCGATCTCGTCGCAGTCGCAGGTCTTGCATCCCTCGCGCCCGAAGCCGTACCTGTAGGGCAGACAGGAGTCGCAGCGCAGGCCCACTATGCCGGGCCGACACTCGCACTGGCCGGTCAGCGCGTCGCAGGTACGATTGTACGAGCCCTCGAGGTGGCAGTTGCAGGCGGCGCAGCCCTCGCCGCTCTTGATGTTGAAGTAGCCGTCCTCGCACTTGTCGCAGTTGCGCCCGACCACGTGGGGCTTGCAGAAGCAGTGCCCGGTCAGCTGATCGCAGGCCGCCACTCCGCCCTCGGCCGTCTCCTTGGTGCCCGCGGGATAGCACTGGCAGAGCCGGCAGCCGTCCTCCTTCTGCTCGGACAGGGCGTCGCCGTAGTAGCCGGCGAGGCACTCCTCGCAGTGGAAGCCCGCGGTGTTGTTGACGCACTTGAGGCACTCGCCGGTCTCGCGATTGCAGTTGCCCACGGCGTTGAGGTCGATGTTGCCGTTGCACTCGCAGCGCCGGCAGGCTACGCCCTGCTCGGGATTGCCGTAGTAGCCGTCGCTGCAGTACTGGCAGCGCGAGCCGGTGCGGCCCACCGGGCACTCGGTACAGGTGGGCTCGAGGTCGTTGCCCCTGATTACGCAGGGTCCGTTGTCCGGGCACGGGCAGGCCTGACAGTCGTCGGGCGTTCCTTTCAGAGGCTGGCCGTAGGAGCCGCGGGCGCAGTGCTCGCAGTTGCTACCGGCGGTGTTGTGCTGACAGATGCACTGGCCGGTCTCGGCCTCGCAGATGTCCGCGTGGCCGTTGCAGTTGCAGGGCACGCAGAGCGCGAAGGGGCCGCCGTTGGGTGGGTCGTGATGGTAGCCCGGCGCGCAGGACTCGCAGAACTGGCCGACGTAGCCCTGGGGACAGGTGCAGACCTCGACCCAGTCGGCGGGCTCGCCGGCGGCCCCGCGGTGGGCCGTGTCGAGACGAACGTCGTCCAGGTGGCCCTTGCCCTGGTGCGTGTAGGTGCCGCGGATCTTGATGGCCGTGAGATTGGCCAGGATGGAGATGAAGGCGCGCGACGACAGACGCGGCTGCCACTTGTAGTCCGGATGCTCGTGAAGGTGGAACGTGTACGTTTGCATCTGCGGAGGGCATAAAAGAGAAATTAGTGAAAAAAAAAAAAAAATCGTTTCGACTCGCGTGGATTAGATTTTTTCTCATTTTATATTGAAAAATAACTCACGTCGGTCGATGGATTAGGATTGCTCTGGCCGAATATCGGCTGGATGATCTGCTGGCCGTTGCCACCCTCGAAGACGACGTCTTGGGCCGAGGGAGCGGCTCCGTTGTCGCTGACTCGCAGCTTGAAACTGAAGTTCTGATTGTACGAGGCTCGCTGGTCACCCAGGAATCGTTCTGCCGGCAAAAAAAGGAGACAATAATCAAAATTTGCTCAAGCAGAACGAATAATACGACTGTATAAAAAGGACGTACCTGGAGCGAGGAAGTAGATACTGTCGCGATCCTTGGCCGAGACCGTGACACTCTGACTGATCGGATCGTAATTGAGCGCAGCCGGCCTGTCGTAGATGGAAGCGGCCCACTTCTCGGCGCCGCGCACGAAGGTACTCTCCACGCTCACCCTGGAGTATCCACTCGCCGAATTGCAGAGCGACGAGTGGCCGTAGCAGAAGCAGGGGGTGCAGCCGAACTCGTTGTCCACGGCGAGATTGAAGAAGCCGGGCCGGCACTCGCGGCAGCGCTTGCCCTCGACGTTGTCCTTGCACATGCACATGCCGGTGACGGGGTCGCAGCTCGGCACGTTGTTGAGCGAGCCGGCCTCGCTGCACTCGCAGCTGCTGCAGCCGAAGCTGCTGAAGTCGTAGTGATTGGCGGCGCAGCGGTCGCACTTGTCGCCCGTCACGCCGGGCTTGCACTGGCACTTGCCCTCGGTGTTGCACTGCAGGCTGCGCGAGCCGATCTCGTTGCAGTTGCAGGCGACGCAGTAGCCGTCCTCGGGCCGGGCGTAAAAGTTCTCGCGGCATCGCTCGCAGTTGGCGCCGTCGCGATTGTCCCGGCAGTCGACGCAGTGGCCGCCGTGGCCCGTGGCCTTGTACAGCTCCTTGTCGAAGTAGCAGCGGTCCGAGTAGCCGTTACAGTTGCAGGCTGCAGCAGAAACAGACTCGTTTTTATATATATATATATAATAAACTTTGATTCGCTTGTATTGTATGTGTGTAAGTATGCGTGTGTGTGTGCCACAGACAGGTTTGATGGACGCGCGCGGCAAGGACGAGTTTTTGTCGAGCTCATCGTCGCGACTCGCCGCTCTGCTATTGTATACGTTTCGTGTGTGGTGGTATACAAATTGGAAATTACAGAGATATAATAACGTGCGAGCTTGGGATGCTTTTATGAAAATTTAATTAAATTTTCATTGTATTCTATACCTAACGATGTGTACTTTGGAAATCGATCTCGGCGATAGCTCGAAACTTGGCTCGCCAGGTACAAAATAACGACGCCTCCGTACAGCATCGAAAATTTACACCAGCGACGATACATCTCGCGCGAAATTCTGGACTATTCTTTTTTTTTTTATTTCACTGTGCTCGATTGCGGTACACTCTGATCTTCGGCGTTACTCCATTTCCACCAGTTCGCCAGCACATTTTATCGGAACACGATGAAATGGAAAATCATTTACATGCAAAAATACGCGTTTATTTCGTGCGATTCACATGATGCTCTCCGACGTACACACGCGTCTCGGTTGAATACTCGACGACAACTAGAGCTGCATTAACGAACACATAGCCACGGAGCACTGCGAGCTAAAACGCGAGCAGAATCACGTTTTGGTCCGCGCGCGCGCGCCGCGACGAGACGACGCGACGCGGATCCCCACCTGCGTACGCGCGATTACTCAAGTGCACATATAATACAGAGGTAGCAGCGGTGAACTATATACTCGACGCGTAACATTACAGCAGCAACAACAACAACAACAACAACAGCAAAAAGGGTAAGTAAATTGTATTGAGAACTCGCGAGAATGCAAGGAATATCACAAACGAGTTTATGCCGCTTCGTCGCTTTTGTGTGCGGGGGACTGTTACGCGAATCGCAGGTGAAACGAGACCATTATAATATAGCCGCGGCGAGCGAGAGAGTAAGCGTAGGTGCGGCCACTACTGAGAGATCGCCGCGCGCATATATATTCAAAGCTCGTTAGCCTCGGCAATGCAATTACAACTATATAAAAAATGTTCTCTGTAGTCGCGCTAGATGTCGAGTGCCCGCAATTACTTTCTACCTCATTTTTGGTACAGAGAGTAAATGTACAATAAAGAAATTTGGAAAATACGAACTTATAATTCATCAGTTATGCATAAGTCAGTCAAAAGCTGACTTTTATACAATTATTTTGACTTTACCACTTGCAGATTTATAGATTTTAAGGTACTCGACATCTAGCGGTGGATGCTTAAAGTTGTATCATCGTGTAGGCAGTGGTTGAAAACCACAAGACAACACCTTTATCCATATTAAAATTTTTTAAAACCATGCCACTAATTATATAATTTAGTTTACATTGCCACTTGCAGATTTACAGATAAAGGGGCACTCGCCATCTAGTGGCAGAGACTTGAAGTAGAATTATCGTTTTCATAATTGCTAAAAGCTAGTCTAATTTTTTGAAACATTTAAAATGCGCTAATATTTGTAACATAATTATGACAAAATAATTGTCATTCATAAGTCAATTAATCATATATTTTAAAACGTTGTAAATGGCATGTACTGGTACTAAACGGTTGTAAATGTTTGGTCATCAAAGTCGCATTATCGATGTTGAGCGTCTCTATGCAGGGATAGAGAGCAAAACTAATTGAAACAATCAACTAGTCGCAGCTGGTTCACTTACGTTTGCACTCGTGGGCGTCGGTGGAGGTGGCCCTGGCCCAGGGCACGTCGTTGTAGAAGGGCAGACACTCGCCGCAGTCGGGGCCCGTGGTGAAGTGCTCGCAGCGACAGGCGCGCTGGCTGCGCCCGTCCGGCCCGGTGGCGTTCACGCAGTCGCCGGCGTGGCCGTTGCAGGTGCAGCGCGCCCCGACCGCCACGTCGGCGATGGCGTAGTAGTAGGACTGGAGCACCTGCTCGACGCCGAACATCTCGTCGCCGAACGTGTTCAGCCGGTCCAGAGTGATTCGCAGATCCGTGGCTTGAACCCATTCCTAAACGAAATATTATAATTTCAAGATTATTACAAGATCAGTTCGTCGTTCCATAATTGTATGCGGTAATTTTTGTGCACGCCCACCTGTAGCTCGCCGTTGGACTCGAAATTGTAAGCACCGGGTCTACCCTCGAGCGTGGAGAAGGCCACGGTGCCCTTGGACAGCGGCACGATGTCCGAGTACTCGCTCGTGCAGAGCACGTGGGTGTCGTCGCCGAACATCGTCTCCTTGGACTCGGGCAGGCCGTAGGTGTCGCGACAGGTCAGCGAGTAGAACTGATAGGGCTCCCACTCGGAGTTCTCGTTGCGACGCTTGTAGATGCCCCAGGACTCGGGTCGCGGCGACTCGAAGATCACCCGCACGTACGTGATGTCGAACATCTTGCCTGCGATGTTTCATCGTGATTATTATCATCATCGTGAAGGATTACCATATCGATCGAATGATGCATATTTTCCGATCAATCGCGTCGCGCTCGCGAAGTCTAGAGTTTTCTTCGAGCTCGCGTAATATTCATTTGACATTTTTTTGCCTTCACAGAAGCAGTGATATAGTCGAGGAGAATCGGATCCCGCTTGGAAATAGTTCAAATGCCTCGTTAAGCGCTGAATACGTATCGACTCGAGCGATATCGTATATATACAAGAGCTACGTAAATGTGTGTGGGTGTATAAACGATGATGCGTGATTCCGCGTTTATATTACGACGACGACGACGACGGCAGCGGCGGCGGCGACGATCCGTAAGCGAGACCTCGACTTTATCTCTGCTCTCTCGGCTTCTTCTTTTGCCAAACGATCCGGCTCTATACATTGCGAAAGATACGTATAACATAAATCGCTCGCACATGTGCGATTCGCAGCTTCTTCGTCTACTTTTTTGTCATCGTCGTCGCTATAGCGTAGCTATAATTATAATGTGTATCGCGAATAGTTTTTCGGGGCCGAAAAGTCGGCGGACTCGAGGCAACGAGAGAAAAAAAGAACGAGTACAAATTGTAAAAGGCGTTAAAATCGGAAATCTATAGCTGCGGGGATATTATTCAGCGTTCGAAATCGCTGCTTCATGGCTCGCGCGATAAAAGATATTTACGCCGAATAGCAGCAGCCACTTAGCCATTTTCTCCCCCTTTCTCTCGAAATCGTATAATACAAACACAATGGCTTATCTCGAGCTGCTACTGCTGCTCTCTTTTGCGCGTGTGGAAGCTGTGTACAAAATAATCTCTCTCCGCGCGCGCGAACTATGAATAGATTACGTTAACACACAGTAGCAGTCGCAACGAGGCCAATGATCTTACCGAGATTCAACGTGAGATTGACTTGATTCGGATACTGTATGCCCTCGAACATGGTCTGGGACTGCCACCAGGTCGGATTCTCCGGCGTCTCGTGGTCCGTGAGATACATGGCCGAGTGCGAGTCCTTGTGGCACAGGTCGCAGGACTTGACGTTGATGCCGACGCCGGTCTGCT
This sequence comes from Trichogramma dendrolimi, assembly GCA_034770305.1. Taxonomy (NCBI): domain Eukaryota; kingdom Metazoa; phylum Arthropoda; class Insecta; order Hymenoptera; family Trichogrammatidae; genus Trichogramma; species Trichogramma dendrolimi. The sequence continues at coordinate 1,832,317 of JAPMIB010000015.1, forward strand.
TGCAGAAGGGCGTCGCGCGGCCCTCCTCGCCGCACGTGTTGGTCGCCTCGATCAGCAGATTGTAGGCTGCGTTCTCGAACGGCGGTATGCATCTCTGTTGTGGTTTTTTGATAAATAAACGAAAGATTAAGTTTAAAAAATCATCGTCGTCGAAAAAGCTCTCCGCGTCTCTTATCGGCAAGCCAGCATCGCGCACAAAAAGAGGGCCCCCGAAAGTCTCTCTTTAAAGCATTACGTATCATCGATAACCCCCGAGTGTGTATGAACATAAGGCAGCGTACAAAATTAATTCCCATGCGCAAAAAAGCCGACGAGGCGTGTTGCGCTAAAAATATCGTCAACCTATACGTGTGTATAGCCACCACACATATGTCTAACTCGTTGTTGCGGAGCTCGCTTATAAAACACTATACGGTATGGCTAATATCTTTGTCTCTCGGAAGCTCTCCATAGCACGTCTTCATTTTTTTTTTCTTCTTCTTTTTTTTTTTTTTTTTGCTGAGAGAGCGAGTCATTGGAGATCGCGTTTCCACACGTGGGCACGAACACACAATACATACATAGAGTCTCGAGAGCCTTGGTTTCGGAGCTTATATTATACATTATACTATAATTACAAAAAGCCCCTTAGCGCGCGCGCGCGATACAGCTTTCGTTAGCAACTTCCGAGGAATTCCAGACTTGGCAGTATTTATCAAACGGCGAATTTCAATGATTCACTTCCATTCGTGTATGCCTATAAAGCGCGGCGCGGCTATCGCGCGGACAATATATGGTGCTCGAACGATATTTGAATAAATATCATTCAAGAGCGTATGCAATATGCATCGGGACAATTATCGCAGTCGATTTTTCATGCGTAGTGTAAGTTTTTTTATCAACGAGAATTTGGTCACGTTACGATCGAACGAATAAAAAAGAAAATTCAAAGAGAGACACGTGCCGCGTTGTATTTATAAAATTATGTGAAATACAGATTTTTGAGCGTGAAACGATGTATTGCACAAGCTTGCGAATTTCCGCAGAGAATTCGGTATCTGTAGTTTTAACAAAGTACCGTGCTTATACCTAATATCTATGATCGAGCTCGATACCGAGTCTCAATTGAAATTTGAACGTATGTCTATTTATTTGACGATTAGAGAAGACAAAAGTGGTTTTCAAATTTGTAAAAAAAGCTCGAAACTCTCGAAATTTCAATGCGGCACAAAGCGAATACGTTTCAACTCTGCTTCATTCATTTTTCTTTTCCTGAATGCCGAAAAATTTGTCTTCGCGTTCTCAAGAAAAACTCGGTAAAATATATCACGTTTTTCCTCGAATCGGCCGAATGAATTTATCCCGACGCTAAATAGATCTCGCGCGTAGCTATTTTTCCGCGTGTTTCCATTTTCGAATGAATAAACGCATATTTACTTTCTCGCACACGCCGAAGCGTGTATATATTATATACAACACCAGCGCACGCGTGCCCGTGTATGTGAGAGCCGAGTCTCTAATGCGGGCCCGAGTATGTATGTATGTATGTATGTATGTGTGTGTGTGTGTGTGCGTGCGTGCGTGCGCCTGTGCACTCACTGTATATATAACACAGTACGGCGCAGGCTGCTGCTGCTGCTGCAACCAAAGACTCCGACTGAGACGACGACCTTTCGTTTTGACTCGCAACGTCACTCGCTCTCTCTCTCTCGCTGTATAGCAGCACGCGACAACACATCGAGAGACTTGTTTTTCTCGACAATTTTCCGTTGCATTATGGGGGGTAATGAATGGATTAGTGAGGGGCTAAAACTTTGGGGGGACTCACCTGGGGCTTGCCCTCCGAGTCGTAGCACATGGAGTCGTTCTTGTTGTAATCGGCCGCTGGCTCGGGCACGGCCAGTCCCACCGCGAGCAAGCAGCAGGACGTCAACAGGACGAGGCTGAGCCTCCCACACCCACCGCGTGCACTCATTTTCGTCGTGTTACCGATTTTCCAATTCTCGATGTACTTTTTATTATTATTTTTGTCAACTAACGGTAACCATCACTTCACTAAAAGTAAAAAAAAAAAGGTAAAAAAAAAAGGTCAATAACAATTATTCTGGCGCGCCGTCGTGTTTTCGTCGTTGTAGTCGGCGGTGGCGGCTGTGGCGCACACACGCTGCTCTCGCTCTCGTAGTGGCGGGCGGCGAGGCACTGCTCGTGCTCCGGTCTGCTCTCTCTCTCTATAGTATTTTCTTATGGCAGAGCAGCACGGCTTTGCGGCGCGGCGCAGCTCGTGTATATAACTAAAAGAGCGAGAGAGAGAGAGAGAGATGGGCTATACACTGTATATTATACGGCACGCCGCTCTTTATTCTCTTCTTTCGCTCTCTTTCTCTCTAAGGATGTACAAATGTAAAAATGCGCCTCTCTTTCGAGCCGAGCCGAGCCGAGCGAACCAGTGGGAAGGGGGAGACACCGAGAGAGAAGAGCAGAGATTTTTAGAGCGTTTACCGCGTGCTCCCTCGCCTCGAAACGCTGTGCACTACAAAACTATGCGACTCCTTGCATGAATCGGCGCTGATGAGACCGTCGCGGAGTGCAGTTTCCGATTTCCGTGATCGGTAAAGGCTTATTATTGTAACGAGTGATCGGGCGGCTCGTCTCGATTCGTCAATTCCATCTTAGGGATCTTTGCAGCGAGTCACACATCTAATATACTTCCACTGGATCAAGCTGAAAATCAAAAATATTATGCATTTGAATAAATCATAGACTTATCGGTACAACATACGCCTTTGAACGATTTCGCAAATCATATATATTTTTGGCGAACAAAGTTTCCTACGAGTTCGTCACGTTCGCTCGATCGGAATTCCCTATCTGAAAATGTTCTTTGTTAGAAGAGTAGCGCACGCAGGCGTATATATACATCTATATCTATATCTGCGCGATTCCGAAGTGCTTTTCGTCCGTGTGGTGTTTTTGGTGGTGTGTGCTTTCGCAGATCGTCGGAGCTCGTTGTACACGCGCGCACACGTGTTTCTATTTTCGGAGCACAGACGGAGGGCGCAGTTGAGCGCGTCCCATAAGAATTAAAGCGGCCCGCGTATAGCTCTTTATACGCACTCCTACACACATACGTAAGCGTGTTTTATACACACACACACACACACACAGACATGCGTAACGCCTCTAACGCCATTCGTTCAGCAGTAGCAGCTTGTCTTTGAGAATATTTTACACTCGAAACTGTATAATATGTGGAGCACCGATCGGAGACCATGTTTTCCTTTCTTTCATCGAGCTATCCGAATTGCTGTCTCGATAATTTTTATAATGGGACCTCGCGAACTGTCAAATATAAGGACTCGAAACGCGACGTAGCAATCGAGTTAATTTTGCCAAGCCTTTGTTATACGATATAGGTACTATGCGTGATGTCTCGGCAGACGAAAGTGCAGTCGCGCATAGGTCGAGATCCAGGAAGTACCGTTACGCGCGTATTTAAAAGTTTTCTGCGGTGTGCGTGCCTTTAACACATTGATTTTTTGCTTCATGAATATTATAATTATAATCGTAAAACTCGGCTACAAAAGTGTCACGAACGATGTAGGAAAAAAGTTCAAACACTATCTATTGGGAAAAACCAATAATTATAGAGATCGATGGAAAATGGGCTGAGAAAGCTTTTCGTCAAAGTTACATCGCGATTCTCGCTCGTTTCTCTCAACATCGTTTAACCCGTAAAGCGGATCCGAAAAACGGAAGCCAAAGAGAACCACTGCCTCTCGGCACTCGGAGACTGTAAACCGCTTTATTCTGGGCAGAATATTGCGATAATGTGCCTCTCTGAAGAGCACGGCGCACGATGATGAATTCAACGAACGGAAAAGACGACGACGACGACGGCCGATGACGACTGCGCGTACGAGTTAACGATATTGATAAGGAAACGAATGCTCGCTTCTGTTTCTATATACCATGCGAATATATAATGCCGTCCGCGTGCATATCTGTGCACACTGCACAGTCCGTTTTCAAAGGCCAACAGGCCGCGACTGATGCGGCAGCGCAGCACAGCATCTCGAGTCCTATACACTTGCACTCGTGTGTCTGCTGCTGCTGCACTCAACCCGAAGCCTATGTGGAATCAATGTATATATAATAGTGTACGAGTGCGAGAGGAGATGGAAAGACGCGCAGAGGGATTAGTATTTTCCTCGCTCGAGTCGGCAGACACCCGCGCCGTGTATAGTTCATTTGTGACAATGAAGCGAGCAGAGCTCCTTGGTGCACAGACTCCTGCGCTTATACTGCTTTGTACGCGTGTATTCGTAGCCCCGTAGTATTGCGGTGTACGAGGGGAGTCGAGAGCACGGGCTCGATCGATTTTAGACTCCTATACATTCCCGTTTGAGCAAATGAAGCTACTATACAAAAATCGAATTTTGACTCGCGACGTACGTGGAAAGACGATTCGCTCGATCGTACGGTTTAGCCGCGAGTGTGCTCTGTATCGTGCGCGATACATCGATATCGTTTTCGCATGTCAGCCGGAAACCAGCGACCGATAGCTGCGCGACGCCACTCTCGCAATATAACGATCCCCACTCGCGCGCCTTTATGAGGGATAAACGAGATAAATTCAATCAGAGTATAGAGATGCATCGACTTGAAAAGTTTTATTGATCGATACGTACATTTACAACAGTTATGATAACAACAATGGTAACGTTCCTGACGGATTAACTGTTCAAAAATATCCTTTTTTTTATATCGGTGTGTATAAAATATAATATATTCAACGATATGTCTGTATGAAAATAAATTATGTTATTCAGATCCGTGATAATACTTCAGACTTTGACGATTACAAACTATTTGTGTCTTTTTAACTACGGCGCCAAATTGACATTTATGTAAAATTAATACAATGTCAACGGATAGCATAATTACTTTTGTATTACATAGAAAAAAAAACGTAAGAAAGTATTGCATACATCGACCGCATATGGTCGCTTGCGTTTCTCTTTACATCTTTTCATTGGCAAGATATACAACGAAATCATTCGATCTAGTTACGCTACAAATATTTTTGTCAACATCCTGGCAAAACGCCTCTCGTCATTATTTGCATTAAAATCTCAGTGAAAATTGCATCGCGCGATGCAAAAATTCTTATCCAATCATCATCTTGATCCGTCCTTGCTGTCCAGCACGTCGTCGAAGTGCTTTCTGAGATCATCGAAATTTTTGAACACGTCGCTCGGATCGATTCTGGGATCGACGGGTTTGCCACCAGCATCATCGCCGCCGCGATTCACGAGGACCGCGCGCCAATTGGCCGATCTCGCCCCGTCGTAATCGTTGTCCAGACGATCGCCCACGTGCAGGGCGCGATCGGCCTCGATCTTCTCGCCCGCGTGGCTCGACGCCAGCCTCAGAGCTTCCTGCGAAATAGAAAAACAACGTATTACATACTATATTGAACACTTGGGCACAGACGGAAGTGTATAAACGCAAATATATACCTGAAATATTTCCGGATTGGGCTTGGCCTTGCCGAACTGGTAGGAAGTGAGCACGAAGTTGAAATAGGATCGGATCCTCGCGGAGCGCAGCACGGCCTCGAGGCGCTCGTCGAAATTCGACACCACGCCGAGGACCAAGCGGGGCTGCCTCTGGCTGAGACTGTCGAGTAACTCGAGCGCGCCCGGGCAGAGCTGCCAGCACTCGCTCGTGCTGTAACACTCGATCAAGTTATCCGCTATCTAAAACAATGACAAATTATAAATGTATTTGAGTGTTAAAACTTCACTCATTGAGTATTACGTAGGATAAAAAATAATTTGTCAATATTCGATATTCGATATTGATGCCCGAAAAAACTCGTCTCGATCGAGTCATTATACGACACAGTCTCAAACACCACATCTCGCTTTGTGTATGTTTTTGCGTCAAGGTGTACGGCTCTCGTCCGCAATAATATGTCGGGTTATGACCTGCCACTTGCCAGACTAGTTCGTGTCATACGCACGCCGTTGGTCGCATGTAGCGTCATTCATTTAATACACGTTATGACGCCGCAGCGTAACAACTAAGGGCATAGCAAGTGCATTATCGTGCAGAAAAGAGAAAATATTTAAGTGACTGTGTTTTTTTGTGAGTGTACATAACAATGTCTACGTCGAACGAGTTGAAAAAATTGAAGAACTTACGAGAAAACGTGAATTGGGAGATTAAAGAAGATCGAAATAAAGTCCTCTGTCAACTACACTCTTTAGCCAACGATTTGAAGGACAAACTTCCTAACCTCCGGGACATTTTTCAGCCCAAAGAGATCGAGTGTCTTCTTTCGCATTGCATAAATTACAGTAGTGGAGGAGGAGAACGATTCATTGAGTTCGTGGCTCGCAGCGGCTATAAGGACGAGCCCGAAGTTGATAAAGACGGTAAACCTTCGCCGCGTCGCACCACACCTGTGCATCGAGCAGCTAGACAAAAGTATTACGGACTCGTTGGTAAACTCTTCAAAATATACAACAAGTTCGACGTGAATTACATCGACGAGTCCGGCCTCACGCACTTCCATGTGGCTTGCATGTCTGGCTGCGAAGAAGTCGTCCGAAAATTCCTGGAGTTCGACCAGGGTCCCAATTGTCTCGCGCAAATACAAAGATCAATCGAACCACCGTTACATTTAGCTCTGAAGCATGAACACATAAAGGTGTCCGAATTGCTGCTGAGAAACAGCGCCGACCCAAATCTGGAAACGAATACGAATTAACGCCTCTGCACTTAATTTGTCGACGGAAATACGATGATAACATGGCAAAGATATTCTTTGATATCAATGACGAACTTCAACAGTTAGTTAAAATAAACACTCGGGACAAAAGAGGTCAAACACCACTGCACTGTGCTGTGGAAAACGAAAGAAAAAATGTAGCTGAATTGCTGCTGAGGAGAGGAGGCGATCCGAATATCACAAACCAAAACGGGGCCACTCCTTTTAACATTATTATTTTCAGGAGAAACGATAATGATAAATTGGCAAAAATATTTTTCGATGCTAAGGACGAACGCGATCAGTCGTTGAAAGTCGACGCCCAAGACAAGAGGGGTCGGGCACCGCTGCACTACGTCCTGGAATATGGTCTCAAGAAGATAACAAAATTGCTTCTAAGAAATGGTGCCTATCCAAACATGGCAGGCGCCATGGGATTAACCACCATTAACTCTGCATATTATCTGCCAGAGGATCGACCGCACAGATGACGACTTAGCGAAGATATTTTTCGATAGTAACCACGAATTGCAACAGACTATTAAGATCGACGCCCTGGATCATTCAGGTTGGACACCACTGCACCATGCTCTGACGAGTATTCGTAGAAAACAGATTGTCGAATTGCTGCTGAAAAACGGCTCGGATCCGAATTTGGCCGGTGCAGCGGGATCGACACCTCTGCACTGCATTTGCAAAACAGTCATTGATGATAATTTTGTGGACACATTCTTCAAAATCAATGAAAAATTAAAAAAGCCTCTGCGTGTCGACGCCCTGGACACGTCGGGCTGGACACCGCTGAACTACGCTCTGATCGCCGGTCAAAAAAAACTCGCCGAATCGATACTGAGAATCGGCGCGGATCCAAATTTAGTGAACGAGGAGGGATCGACTCCTCTGCACATCATTTGCGTGCGAGGCAAGCACGATGACGATGACTTGGCGAAGATGTTGTTCGAGATCTGCGACGAGACACATCAGCCGCTACACGTCGATGTTCGAGACAAATTGGGCCGAACGCCGCTGCACTTGGCATTGACCCGTGGAACTAAAGAGTTGACACAATTACTGCTGAGTAAAGACGTCGATCCGAATGTAGCTGATGCAGAGGGATCGACACCTCTGCACTACATTTGCCAGAGATTCAACGAAAATAATGTGCTAGAGATGTTCTTCGAGATCAACGACACAAATCATCAGACAATACAGCTCGACGCCCGGGACAAGTTAGGTCGGACACCCCTTGAATGGGCCGTGGCGATTCTTATGCTGGATGTGGTTAATATACTTTTGGATCGTGGCGCTGATCTGTCTACATTCGTTTTTCCCACTTCGGGTCACTTCGCGAAGTGCATCGAATCGCTTCAATGGGAGGGTCTCATATCTAAATTTAATCTTATGTCTCGTGTTCTGAACATGGTGGGTGCCTTGCAGAACGAGGATATGAACTGGACCGAGGCGATGTCCTTACTATCATGAAAATATTCGCCGGATTTGAGTTGTTCATTGAATCGATGGACATTAAAGAATATTTGGGCAGTGTCGAAGACTTTGCGATAGAAGCGAAAAAGACCATGATCAATTCGAGCTTGTCAATTCATGACTTGATTCAGTTGCGACCCGAAGAGTCAACTAAACTTTTTACTACTGCCGACTTTTTGTCGCTCGTAAGTTCAAGAAAACTAAGCGAGTCGGAATTACCAAATGTGTGGGAAACGTTCTTGTGCGAGGTAATGGTGGCAAGATTTTGCCGACGATGGGCTCTGGCATTTTTCTTGGAACTGACTCAAAACCGACTGCCAATACTCTGCTGTGAAAAAATCACGGAGAAACTAAATATCGACGATTTGTGGCAAGTGTGTTTAACGGTGTAAATGATTTTTTTATAACGGTTCCATCAGTTAACGATAAATTCAAATGTATAATATCTATAAGACTGTACCAAGATCTGCATATAATGAAAAAATACCACGATTATAAAAAATTTAGCACCGATTTATATATTAATACAGAAGTATAAATAAAAAATGATAGAAATAACTTTGTTTTGTATATGACACCTAAACAGATATTGTAAGTTTCTTTGTTTAAGAATTATTTACAGTTAAAATAAATAACAAAAATGCACCCAGTTCTTGTATTTATCAATGTCTGATGTAATGATGATAGATTTTTCATGTCATTAAAATATATGAATACATAATAACAATGAGTTTTGATTCTTCTATGGATAAACAAACAATCATCAAAATAATAAATCTCTAATCACGTATGCATTTACACATCACTTTAGGTTTAATGACTCTTTTCTTCCAAAAAATAAATCCTATTCTTTATTTGGTAAAATTTTTTTAAACTTTTTTGTCATTAATTTATAAAATAGGGCTAATAGGTCTGTGGGAATAACAGGCACAACAGTCATAGCTCTCAGTACAAAAATGTACAACAAGAGTGCGACACTCGACAGTCAACAGTATTGGTATGAGCGACGCACGCAGTTCGCCGCGGAGCCCCGTCCCGCCACATTTCACGATCAGTGTCACAGTCAGTACGCTGTACGACGTCGTAGCGCAAACAAAGGAAGATCGCAACAAATACACGGGCAGTGATTCCCTTGTCAAGTGAGAATACTATACATACATTTTCTACGACAACGGCCAAGTGTGAGTGTTAAAAGATGGCCCAAAATGATAAAACGTGCTTGAATAAATTGAAAACTCTTCGAAAACAGATCAATTGGGAGATTGAAAAAGAGCGCGATGAATTTCTCTACCAATTTCGTTCCATAATCAAAAATGGCGGGGCCAACTCCCTAACTTGCTGGACATTTTGCAACCTGAAGAAATTGAGTATTTTCTTTGTTATTGCATAATTTACAGCAGTTTCGATGAAGAACAATTCATTGAGTTCGTGTCTCGCAGCGGCTATAAGGACGAGCCCCAAGTTGATAAAGACGGCAAACCATCGCTGCGTCGCACCACACCAATTCATCAGGCGGCTAAACACAAGTGCTACCGCCTCATGAATCATCTATTTCAAATTTACAACAAATATAACGTGAATTACACCGACGAGTCCGGCCTCACACACTTCCATGTGGCTTGCATGTCTGGCTGCGAAGAAGTCGTCCGAAAATTCCTGGAGTTCGGCCAGGATCCTAATTGTCCCCAGCAAAAATCAACTGATACGCCGCCGCCGATACTCATAGCTCTGAAGTATAATCAAATGAAAGTGGTCGAGTTGCTGCTAAAAAGCGGCGCCGACCCCAATCCGACGCACGAATTCGAATTATCGCCTCTGCACTTATTTTGTCAACGGGAATGCGATGATAACAAGGTAAAGATATTTTTTTACATGACTGATAAACTTCAGTTGTCGATTAAAATCGATGCCCAGGACGGAAGCGGTCAAACATCGTTGCACTATGCTGTGGAAAACGAGCGTAAAAATTTAGCCGAATTTTGCTGAGCAGAGGCGCTAATCCTAATGTAGCGAACCAAAACGGGGCCACTCCTTTGAACATTATTATTTTCAAGAGAAAAGATGATGATAAATTGGCAAAAATATTCTTCGATGTCAAGGACGAACGCCATCAGTCGTTGAAAGTCGACGCCCAAGACAAGAGGGGTCAGGCACCGCTGCACTACGTTCTGGCATATGATCTCAAGAAAATGACAAAGTTACTTCTAAGAAATGGTGCCGATCCAAACTTGGCAAACGCCATGGGATTAACCCCCCTGCATATTATCTGCCAGAGAATCTCCAATGATGACGGCCTAGCGAAGATTTTTTTTATACTAACCACGAATTGAAACAGACTATTAAGATCGACGCCCTGGACCGTTCAGGTCGGACACCTCTACACTATGCTTTGACTGACATCTGCAATAAATCGATTGTCGAACTACTGCTGCTGTGGGGCGCAGATCCGAATGTAGCTGATGCAGAGGGATCGACACCTCTGCACTACATTTGCCAGAGATTCAACGAAAATAATGTGCTAGAGATGTTCTTCGAGATCAACGACACAAATCATCAGACAATACAGCTCGACGCCCGGGACAAGTTAGGTCGGACACCCCTTGAATGGGCCGTGGCGATTCTTATGCTGGATGTGGTTAATATACTTTTGGATCGTGGCGCTGATCTGTCTACATTCGTTTTTCCCACTTCGGGTCACTTCGCGAAGTGCATCGAATCGCTTCAATGGGAGGGTCTCATATCTAAATTTAATCTTATGTCTCGTGTTCTGAACATGGTGGGTGCCTTGCAGAACGAGGATATGAACTGGACCGAGGCGATGTCCTTACTATCATGAAAATATTCGCCGGATTTGAGTTGTTCATTGAATCGATGGACATTAAAGAATATTTGGGCAGTGTCGAAGACTTTGCGATAGAAGCGAAAAAGACCATGATCAATTCGAGCTTGTCAATTCATGACTTGATTCAGTTGCGACCCGAAGAGTCAACTAAACTTTTTACTACTGCCGACTTTTTGTCGCTCGTAAGTTCAAGAAAACTAAGCGAGTCGGAATTACCAAATGTGTGGGAAACGTTCTTGTGCGAGGTAATGGTGGCAAGATTTTGCCGACGATGGGCTCTGGCATTTTTCTTGGAACTGACTCAAAACCGACTGCCAATACTCTGCTGTGAAAAAATCACGGAGAAACTAAATATCGACGATTTGTGGCAAGTGTGTTTAACGGTGTAAATGATTTTTTTATAACGGTTCCATCAGTTAACGATAAATTCAAATGTATAATATCTATAAGACTGTACCAAGATCTGCATATAATGAAAAAATACCACGATTATAAAAAATTTAGCACCGATTTATATATTAATACAGAAGTATAAATAAAAATGATAGAAATAACTTTGTTTTGTATATGACACCTAAACAGATATTGTAAGTTTCTTTGTTTAAGAATTATTTACAGTTAAAATAAATAACAAAAATGCACCCAGTTCTTGTATTTATCAATGTCTGATGTAATGATGATAGATTTTTCATGTCATTAAAATATATGAATACATAATAACAATGAGTTTTGATTCTTCTATGGATAAACAAACAATCATCAAAATAATAAATCTCTAATCACGTATGCATTTACACATCACTTTAGGTTTAATGACTCTTTTCTTCCAAAAAATAAATCCTATTCTTTATTTGGTAAAATTTTTTTAAACTTTTTTGTCATTAATTTATAAAATAGGGCTAATAGGTCTGTGGGAATAACAGGCACAACAGTCATAGCTCTCAGTACAAAAATGTACAACAAGAGTGCGACACTCGACAGTCAACAGTATTGGTATGAGCGACGCACGCAGTTCGCCGCGGAGCCCCGTCCCGCCACATTTCACGATCAGTGTCACAGTCAGTACGCTGTACGACGTCGTAGCGCAAACAAAGGAAGATCGCAACAAATACACGGGCAGTGATTCCCTTGTCAAGTGAGAATACTATACATACATTTTCTACGACAACGGCCAAGTGTGAGTGTTAAAAGATGGCCCAAAATGATAAAACGTGCTTGAATAAATTGAAAACTCTTCGAAAACAGATCAATTGGGAGATTGAAAAAGAGCGCGATGAATTTCTCTACCAATTTCGTTCCATAATCAAAAAATGGCGGGGCCAACTCCCTAACTTGCTGGACATTTTGCAACCTGAAGAAATTGAGTATTTTCTTTGTTATTGCATAATTTACAGCAGTTTCGATGAAGAACAATTCATTGAGTTCGTGTCTCGCAGCGGCTATAAGGACGAGCCCCAAGTTGATAAAGACGGCAAACCATCGCTGCGTCGCACCACACCAATTCATCAGGCGGCTAAACACAAGTGCTACCGCCTCATGAATCATCTATTTCAAATTTACAACAAATATAACGTGAATTACACCGACGAGTCCGGCCTCACACACTTCCATGTGGCTTGCATGTCTGGCTGCGAAGAAGTCGTCCGAAAATTCCTGGAGTTCGGCCAGGATCCTAATTGTCCCCAGCAAAAATCAACTGATACGCCGCCGCCGATACTCATAGCTCTGAAGTATAATCAAATGAAAGTGGTCGAGTTGCTGCTAAAAAGCGGCGCCGACCCCAATCCGACGCACGAATTCGAATTATCGCCTCTGCACTTATTTTGTCAACGGGAATGCGATGATAACAAGGTAAAGATATTTTTTTACATGACTGATAAACTTCAGTTGTCGATTAAAATCGATGCCCAGGACGGAAGCGGTCAAACATCGTTGCACTATGCTGTGGAAAACGAGCGTAAAAATTTAGCCGAATTTTTGCTGAGCAGAGGCGCTAATCCTAATGTAGCGAACCAAAACGGGGCCACTCCTTTGAACATTATTATTTTCAAGAGAAAAGATGATGATAAATTGGCAAAAATATTCTTCGATGTCAAGGACGAACGCCATCAGTCGTTGAAAGTCGACGCCCAAGACAAGAGGGGTCAGGCACCGCTGCACTACGTTCTGGCATATGATCTCAAGAAAATGACAAAGTTACTTCTAAGAAATGGTGCCGATCCAAACTTGGCAAACGCCATGGGATTAACCCCCCTGCATATTATCTGCCAGAGAATCTCCAATGATGACGGCCTAGCGAAGATATTTTTTTATACTAACCACGAATTGAAACAGACTATTAAGATCGACGCCCTGGACCGTTCAGGTCGGACACCTCTACACTATGCTTTGACTGACATCTGCAATAAATCGATTGTCGAACTACTGCTGCTGTGGGGCGCAGATCCGAATGTAGCTGATGCAGAGGGATCGACACCTCTGCACTACATTTGCCAGAGATTCAACGAAAATAATGTGCTAGAGATGTTCTTCGAGATCAACGACACAAATCATCAGACAGTACAGCTCGACGCCCGGGACAAGTTAGGTCGGACACCCCTTGAATGGGCCGTGGCGAGTCTTATGCTGGATGTGGTTAATATACTTTTGGATCGTGGCGCTGATCTGTCTACATTCGTTTTTCCCACTTCGGGTCACTTCGCGAAGTGCATCGAATCGCTTCGATCGAAAGAGCGTATGCCTAGATTGAATCTTGTGATCTGTGTTCTGAATATCGTCGAGGGCCTTACAAAACGAGGATACAAACTGGACCGAACCGACGCTTCAACCATTATAAAAATGTTCGCCGGTTTCAAATTGTTCAATACGTCAATTAAGCAACGTCTTCTCAATGACAAAGCCTTCACGATAAAAGCGAAAAAGACCATGATCAATTCGAGCTTGTCACTTCAGGACTTGATTCAATTGCAGACTGAAGAGGCGATGTCGCTGTTTACTATTTCCGACTTTTTATCATTCGTACACACAATACAATTCAGCAAGTATAATAATATCGTGTGGATAACCTTTCTGACCCAGTTAATGGCGGAAAAATTTTGTCGACAATGGGTTCTGGCGTTTTTCTTGGAGCTGACTCAAAACCGACTCCCCATTTTCTGTTGTGCAAATATAATCGAGAAACTAGAGATTGGCGCTTTGTGGAACATTTGCTTGGCGGTCACGTGTAAAAGCTACGAAAGTTCTAGATGACTTTTGTAACATTCACATCAGATAACGATAAATTGGACAGTATACACAATAAGACTCTACCAAGACCTGGACATAAGCATAAGAAATAAACTAATAGTAATAACTTTTTTTTGTAAATGACACCCTAACAGATTTTGTAAGTTTCTTCGTCTAACAATTATTTACAGTCTAAATATATAAAGTACCTAATTCTTGTATTTTTCAATGTTTGATGTAATGGTGATAGATTTTTCATGTCATTAAAATATACGAACAAATGATAAAAATGAGTTTTGATATTTCCATGGATAAGCAAACGATCATCGAAAAGAAATCTCTAATCATGTATGCATTTGCGCATCACCTTATCTTAAATGATCCTTATACATACTCCTTTCAGATGCAGCTAAAAATGTTTTATACTTTTACATTGCATACCAATAAACAAAGTTGGAAGCGATCCGTCGTCGATTAGTTCGAGTAAAACTCAAATGAGATAATTGATTCTTATTAGTATACCATGTCTCACCTTGTCGAGCTTGTCGTCGCGTGCGTCCCGCTGTTGGTCCCTGATGACGTCGTGCACGAGCTGTCTCCACCAGCCCTGCCAGCCGAGTCCACTGCTCTTGCCGTAATTCGGATGGGCCACCGACAGTCGCTTGTAATTGGCGCGAAAAGCTCGCTCGAGACGCTCGCCGTCCAGCCGCCCGAGGCCATGCGAAGCCGCCGCTGAGGCGTAGTGCTGGGCTATGCTCGTCCTCAGCAGGGTGTCCGTCACGTCGAACGTGATTAGACGCAGCGGTAGACGACTCATTGTTGTGCTTTGTATATATGATAATTAGTTGACACTCGCTGCACAATTGTCACTGCGTCGAATTGCAGATCTCGACTGCATTAAGTACGACTGAGAGTAAGACGAGAAACCGAAAGAGATGTAATATATTTTGAAAAATAAAAACGTTTCGAAGAAAAGCTTTGTCAGCAGTAAAGCTCTCCTTGGGAACAAAAGCTTTAGTCACCAGGCTGAATTCGCAGTGGAAATTCGGCGTGTATATTATAATGTAGGATTAGTCACACCTCGTATATTTTCAGTTTTGCTTTCCTTTCTCGGGCTCCTTATCGATTTTATCCATTACGGAAAATCCACACGTTCAAGCTCGAAGATGTAGATTTTTATACGTTCAACACCTTTATTGGAGCAATAACAATTACGTAAGTTACACTACTCCGCGACGACTGTTGGACCTTCGACACGCGAGAACGCGACAAAATTCAACACAATAATGTATCACCAAACTCATATGATCGTAATTCAACTGCCCTCTGATGATTGCAGCTCAACCTCCTTTTGTGTATTACAGGCTCACGCGCTCAGCGAAATATCAAAGCTCTCGAAATGTTTTGTTACTGTTGCAGCTGTTCTACGAGCAGCAGACGCCTCTGTGCGATTGAGAAATGCACGGCTGCATGCACGTTGCAGCGAAGGCATCGTCTGCAACGCCGAGCTCGTATAATGCGCGCAACTGCACTATACACTCCGAGGTCATTCAACAAACATGGAAGAAAAACGTTCTCTGTATATTTTATATGAAGGGTAATGGTATGCAATGACAAGTCCATGTGTTTTTATATTTTTTCATACAATACTTTTTAATAAATGTTTAACAAATGGAATAATACACGTACACCTCGCTGACGATATACACGTGTAAAATAGAAAAATCAATTTCATTTTTAATCCATTCACATGCTTAATAATTATAATTAAATATAATTGTAATAATAATGATAAATATTACGATAATAAATTGAAAATATAATATAAATAATGTGTATGTGTGTGTATGTAACAGTCAAATGTCGCAATGTACAAAAGCACTAATAACGATATTGATGGTTGTATGACAGCAAAGTGGTACCTACGTAATACAAAAATTAAAAAGAAGAAATATCAACACCGTGATTTTAATGGCTTAACATGTACGTAATATCAGACAATCAGATCGTTACTTATAATTGTAATTTACAAAATCGATGCATAATCTTTTACATGCGCAATTAAAGTTGTAATTTTTTTCGTTTCAGAAAATTCATAAGCTCGCTTTCGCACTCTAACCGAAATATGATTTACATATCTGATTGTTTATTAATTTTATCGAATATAGATGCGAAAAATAAATAAATAAAGATTCATTATTCAATTAGACGAAACACTCTTATTTTATAAGGCGATAAATAAAATTAATTCTTTTAGAAGAATAAAATCAAATGAATAGATCACTAGGTGGGATGATAATACGAAAATTTTGCTTTCTTTTAATGGCTTTTTTTTACACGCTGCCACTTATCGCAAAAAAATGCACGTTTCCTTAAAATTATTATTTTTTATACATAAATAGTGGTTTACGACGATATTAGTACTTTGTAATTATGTACATTATCGTAAAAAACTTGGAGAACGACATTCGGTGATGTATCAGTTTGATCTTTGAAAATGTTACTATATCGCTTTGTTTTACACTTTAAGGAAAAAAAACATGGCAAACATTTGATGTGTATCGTTAAGGCAAATAAATGCACTTTTGATGCTACTTTGGCCATTGTTATTACTCAAATCGTGTCGTGCGGCTTAATCGTTAAAACGACACGAACGACTTTAATTAGGTAACCAAAAGACGCACAATGAGCATCACACACAAACAAGACTTACATGAGATCAACCGATTGCCGATTGCCAATGCAATTCCATATATACTAACGATTTTTTTGCACCAACCTCCAAGCATTAAAGCTTTTTCTCCTACTGTTTCGTTTCAACTCTCTGAATATCAATATGCACAATCATATTTAACGATTTTTATGTTTTTCGACCGACATTGTAAATACGAAAGTTTTTTTTTCTTGTCAATCTTTTTTTTTTTCTCTCATACATATGTCAAAGTACGGGGTCACGTTCAAACACCCTTCCTTAAGTACCAACTGATCATTCGGAGATCGTTAACTTGACTTTCGTGTGACACATATGCAATTAACTTAGTTTTCATAAATTTTTTGCTTCGCAGTCATTCGTTCTGAACGAGAATTTGAGTTTCGTCTCAATGCAAACCACGAATAACTCACATTGACAATTTTTAAAATTCAACGAGATATTTGATATAATTGTATTACATTGTTGATTTGTATGTACAATATTTGATACAGAACAATATCGATGCGCGTTAAATATTGCAATACGCAACGACTCTTTTACAAGCACGCTATTTTTTCATATTGCCGTCTATCTTACTTGTGTGGATTTCTTCATAAATGATTCTTAAAGATACATTACAATTACATAAATACGTGATGGATATTTAAATTATACTATATCAATTTATATACAAATTACATGAACACACGTTATATTTTATATGTACTTCATGGTTTAAGGTGCACCAATATTCGAATTAAAAGAGTACAAAGTAACGGTATAGTTACATGGTTGAAAAAAAAAAATTAATTTTTCGGTATTTACATGCCAAAGTATAAATTTTTATACTTAAACAAAAATGATATGAGCAATATAAATAAATATAAATATTCGTAGTTGGGTTTAATTTACCAATACGTGGAACCGTAGCTTTCATATTGTGCGTTCTGCGTTAGAAAAAATGAATGATCATATAATGATCAAATACGTTCAAATCCTGTACTTAAAATACTACGGTAAGGTAAAAAAATTCTCTACATGATGAGAATTGACCATGAATAAAGGTAACTAAGTGAGCATTTACATTGGTTTATAACTCTTATACGTTAGACGCATAAAATGTCAGCGATTTTCCACGTTGATTGACATGATTTCAAGAATAAATTTTAAACAAATTTGACGAAGCCAAAAATATATCTAGTCTCATTTCACTTTTGTTGCTTGTGCTATTGTATAATAAGAAATTCTTTTCCATAATTTTACCATTTCAATGATACATTATTTCATTTGAAATGCTAAACTTTTATAAATTTATTTTTCATTAGTTATCCTTTGAGTTGGCAAAAAATATGTGCTTGCTATCTTGCGGTCACAAAGTAAATGATTATTTTTTTTCAACAGCTAAAAAATTAAAATGTAAATCAAAATTATTAAATTTTTTGTTTATTTTTCCTGCGTGATGTATAATAATTCATGCATGATTTAATTAGATGCAAACAAAAAATGTTATAACTTTGTAAATACAATAAGTCAAGTATCTTGACAAATTAACAAATAAACTTATTGCACACATAATCTAAAATTTTATGCATTTTTTCTTAATAATATTAATTACAAATGACCATGTACCGTTCCATCTACATAAATAAATAATTTTCTTCTACCAAATGATACATAGTCATAGATAATCACATTCACAGTATTATCACGTTTGTTTTAAAAATAATTACTAACTTTACGTTTCACATATAGCAAACAGTTATTTTCTGAAACAATACACATTTGAAATTTTGACACTGCATTGCTGCCTTGAGTTTTTTAAACATTATTATAAAAAAAGACATCAACCATTTTTATACATGTGATTATCATTTATAAGTTTATGAATATTTTTATATTTAATTTCATGCTCACTTGTATACATATTTTAATAAACATACTTGCTCACGGACATATACACATATAATCTCAAACATATAAACACTATGTACAAATTTTTGATATCAAAAAATATCATCAATCGATACAACGAAATAAATTTATCATTTATGGCGGTCGCCATATCAAATTAATGATTTTTTTGAATATATATAAATATAAAATATTTTATATGTATATAACGAATTTTCGAATGCAATCATTTTCGCTTATGCACTATTATTTCTCCATAAAGAAGTATCTGTATTACTTTAATACATCGATCAGTCTCTCAATCCTTTAATATTTCTATTTGAAAGTGAGTAAAGTAAATAATTTTTGACACTCAATTTAATGGTTTAAAGCAAATACTCTTTGAGCTGCAGCTACTCAGATTTGAACACAGTGGTTGTTTGAATGTTTAAAATTTTCTTTTCAATTTTTTCAATTCAATCTAGCTTACTATATTTCATTTTTAAATTTCGAATCTTGATGCAAGCGTCAAAACTATTTTTCAGTTGAACACATTAATGTTGTACGAGTAGGCATACTTATTAAAAAGACATTGATTTGAACTCCCTTTAAGACATAGGTAAAATTATAATCTATATGTACTGAAAAATTTATGACGCTTACTCAAGAATATTATTGTTAAATTTAAAATGTACATTGCCACCACAATGTTACATACTGTAACACGTAAAGTACACACAACCCTAAAATTAAATATTGCACGTTTTATACTATTGAAAGCATGATTAAAGTTACCAAATACATCATATACTTTTAAAAAATGTTTTTTACTGTACATCACAGAACAGTTGATTATGCATTGGAAGTCTATTGTATAACATGATATACTTTAATAATTGTAATGGAACATTGTTTGTGCATCGTTGTGCTCAAATTTAAATTGGTACTCACTATAGGAATGTAACAGTTATTATATTAATTATTCAATTACGGTAAAGTTAATAAATATTCTATAAAAACGTATTTTATGGTCTTCTTCGTGATAATTGTTAATCAATAACAACAGCCTTTAGAAGTATTTTTCCATAATATTGTTCAAATATGAATTTTTAGAAATGTTTTGTATTTGGTGAAGCATGACTGATAGGTAACATTAATGTTTTACACTCATACAAGGTACCACATGATAGTTAACTTTGGACATCGTTGCATTTGTATCATTGATTAGATTTGAATCTTTTTCATTAAATATTAGTATTTCATTTTGAAAATTTGATTTTAGAATGCTCTAAAATTTCACAACATTAAATCATTTAAATGCCTCAATGCAATATTTTAATTAATTTGGCAGTCAAAGCACATCTAATTATCACATCATAATTGTTTGTCATTAACAAAGACGAGCCACAAGTGAACTTATAAACTTGAAAGAATTCACATATTTTTATTTGTCAATTCGTTCAACGTTTATAAAATTGATAAAATTCACAGCCAATCTTGATATAAAAATTACCAACTGTTTAATGACAAACAACAATTACCATTAAGAAATGCTTTGGTTGCTTTTGGCACAAACATTTTTTAATCTAGAAATGGAGGACTTTTAGATAGCTTTAAGCATGCTAGCTTCGTGCGATGTGTGTGTACTTTACTGCTGAGAGAGCAGAGAGAAAGCTGCAACTCTTTGGTTTAATGATATCCAGATTTCTTTATGTTGTGTATGAATTACTATGTACAATGTCGAATTACAATCAACTCGAAAGTTATTGTATTCATTTTTCTGACGAAAACATGAACTAAATTTGACCTCCCTTGCGATAAATTTCTCAAATCCATATATTTTTCGCTTGAATGACGATTGTCTGGACGCAATTTAATTTGCTTTTGGTACATTTGTTATAGGTCCGTTGCGTGTAGAATTAAAACCAATTGGTTTGCATAAGAGTTTAATTGGAAGTTTTGTACCATCAGGTGCAGCTAAACGTACAGCTGGTGTAAATGGCATATCTTCGTCCATTGGTTCACCTTGAATAAAGTTTTACCATTAATATCATTTCCAAATAAAATTGAGTATATTATTGAGCTCAAAGTTATAAAATGTGTTCGTACTTTGTTTTTCTGGATGAGCAACAGTATTGGCAGCACCATTGGATGGTGGCGGCTTCTTGACTTCTGAGTTAAGAAGACTTCCTACTGGGCTAATATCATCATAGCCGGAATCAGATGAAGAATCGCTAGCTTTACTACCTTCGATACCTAAATCTTCACTGTGGGGTGGGCTAGCTGATGAACTGTGACTTGGACTACTTATTAACGATGAAGCCGATGAATGCGCTGGGCTAGTTGCAGTTTGGATATTTGAATTTTGAGTAGCTTGCATAGCTTTCATGCGTTTCTCTTTTTGACGATTAATGCAAGGAAGGCAAGGTTTGTAGAATTGTTCTTGAATCACGAGTTCGTTACATTTACCAATGAATACTATTCCACAGCAGACCTTTGTTCTGTAAAGTTGAATGATTTTTTCAAGTTATAATACGTTAATTTTTAAAGAGAGGTACTAATTAAAATAAGAGCAAGATTACGGAGTACTTACTTTTTGAAGTAATCAAGATCTATGAAGCCACTGACTTGCTCATCAGACGGCATATCGTCATCAACCTCATTAGCATTAGCTGGGCTATCAACTCTGCTGGAACCATCTATAAAATAGAGTAAACCAGTTGATTTTGCATTCTATCTGAGAATATTTGATTTATGCGAGTGCTTTACAATATTCATAAATGATTTTCAAGAAGATAATGGGTGTACGGAAAGGCTTACCAAATAATTAGTATTCTCATGATTTGCTTACATGTGTACTTTATAAACTAAGAATCTTCTACTTTGCATAGACTCATCGGATATTTTACGATTGAAGAAATATCGACGAGTGCACAGAGTAAGAAGACACAAATATTATAGTTTTGATTAGCTACATATTCCAGAAGGTGTGTGAAAGATCTTTGGATGTTTTCTATCAATACAGAGCTAATCAACTTAATGTTAATTTTCCAGTAAAAGTGTTACCTTTTTCAAATATGTTTCAAGTTGAGAGAGGCGTCGTTTTTTAATACCCACGAAAAATTGTTATATCGTCTTCAATAATTATAAACTTTTTTTTTATAGTGACATATATGTAATAACTCGCATTGATTTTTTCGTTTAACAACATTATTATTTCGGGTTATTTTTCTCGTGTATTTCGTAGATTTCAACCGTGTTCATTTTTCATAAGATATACATTTTGGCATAACTTTTCGTAATAAGCACACCACGCTTGTGATAATCCTACAAGAATTTACAGATGAAAATGTAAAAAATGTAAATTCGGGAAAAATTAGCAAACCTGTGAGGTCGTCGCTCATCGCCGGGCTCTGTTCGCGCTCCTTCTCTTTGTTATCGACAACAACGTTTTTCCTCTTGTACACGTGCTTTTTCTTGATTATTTGATCGAAATTATCGTCGTCCTCCTCGGCGCTCTTTCTCTTGTTCTTGGCTTTGAATTTAGTCATCGACTTGATGCCCGGGCCGGCTCGCGCGTCCACGACCTGTTGGAGTTGGACAAGAAAAAGTGAAAAATATTGCCATTGACAGGAGTGTAAAAAAAAAAGACGCAAATACTTACGTGCTTCCAATTGCGATCGCTGTCCGGCGGCAGCTTCTTCCATCTCTTGACGAGCAGGACGCAGGCGTTGCATATCTCGCCGGAGCGCGCCTCCTGCAGCTGGAAGCACTTGACGAAGTCGTCCTCGTACTTGCGGCTGTCGGTGAAGCGCGAGCTGCTCGACTTGGCCTTGCAGATGCAGCAGCCCGTGCTCGAGCGATAGACCTTGGGCTTGTGGAAGCTAAACATCTTGATTTTCTCTTACGTGACCTGCAACACGAAATCGAGACAACAACAAAATTAGTTCAGTTTGGAGGAATGTGCACGTAGTATTAATTGTCGTTTAATTAACAGGCGTTGTACATTTTGAGTTGTCGATTGTCAAGCAAAAGGGGGTCATACAATCGTATAATATACGGATATTTCCGACAGTTTGGACGGGCAAGACGCCATACTTGATTAGAATTTCCGTTCGAAAACTACCCCCCTCCATTTTACTGAATCACGCGGATTTATACGGTTCGTTTATACCACGATACTTTACAAGATCCTTAAACTCATAAACAACGACCTCGCTTTATTCGATAAAAAACTTGTCATCGAATTATTATAAAAACGAGAGAAATCGAGACGACGACGTTTATATTTAAATAACATATCGAACTACGGACGCTGCGGTATAGAGGCGCCACGAAGCATCGTATCGAAGCTACAACGACGACGCGCCATATATAGCAGCAGCAGCAGCAGCAGCAGTAGGAGAGAGAGAGACTACATATTTTATTCCCTGGCGAAGCGAAAACCACCATTATCGCCGTGCTCCGATTTTGTGATTCAGCCGTTAGGAATTTACCCTTACCAAGCGGTAATCGGAAAAAATGCGCGAGCTGGAGTTGTCGTCGCTGAAATCACTGCTCCTCCATGACAGCAGCCCTGCTGCCATAACGATTTTCCCGTCGAACGATCCACTTTTGAATTTGCCTCGAATTTTCGATGTAAAAATGAAAGTTTCAGCGTCGAAGACTTCGATTAACTTTCATACGAGGATATGTTCGTGCGTTTAGCACTGCCTGACTACTTAATTCAAAAAACGAGTCACTGCACCAAATTCAAATCGTAAACTAAAAGGTAAACAGAATCACGTCAAGCACGTGTTTTTCCATCTTATTTTTCACGTAATACAACGAGGCGCGTCTCTGTCAATATATATATATATATATATAAGAGAATCAGCTGTGGCTTGTTTATGTCGTAGCGCCGAGCGAGATGACGATGGGTACACGCGCACTCACGGGACGCACGACAACACACAACACACACACACACACACACACGGAGAGTTGCACTTGAAATTCGGAGCGCGGCGTTGCAAACCAGCACCACAGAATGACGCCGCGCGCACGCTTGACTTTTCAAATTTTCACTACCGCTCAATATATACTCTCACGAATCTCTCGTTGCACGATTAGCAGCCGGTATAGTAGCAGCAATGGCAAACGATTAAAAAACTCAACTGACGCACTCTGTAAAATCGAGGGTCCGAATCGCGAGCCCCGCTGCCGCTGCCGATCCGAAATGTTTGCAAATAGGCGTCTACTATAACGTGTTTACAGGCCTGCGATAGAGTTGGCGTTGTGGCATGTATACACACAACAAAACACTGTCTGCGCGCGGCGTGCCGGCTCGGGCCTCAGCAGCTCTACATCCACCCAATATCATGCAAAAAAAAGAGGAGAGAGAGTAGAGTCAGTCAGTAGCGGCTGCGGCGGCGGCTGTGTATGTGTTTACGTGCCCGAGGAACTGCTGATGGCGCAGTGTGTATATATAACAACACGACGACCGGCGACGGCCCGCCATATACCACCACCACCACCACCAGTTATATTCAGCAGCGGAGGCACGCGAACCGCCATTCAGAGAGCGCAGTTACGTAGCAGGGGCGGCTCTGTACTGCGATGCAATAACATACACACTACAGCCGGCACATACGCATTGCAGCTGAGAGGAGCGACGATTCGCGCAATCTGGTGCGCAACGTGAAAACGAAAACGAAGCTCTCGTTACATTATTATACGAATGTGTGTAGGTATACCGTATGGAAGACTGCGAAGCGCGATATTGTCGATCCGAAATTTCGACGAAAATATTATTATTAAAGAAGAGTCGTTTATGTATGCACATGCGGCGATTAGATAAGCGCGACTCGATTTACTCGAATCGAGAGAAGGTCACGCGCGCGCGCGATACAGAGAAAGACATCGTGTATTATAAGGAACGACAATAACAACAACAAACAACGACGTCGACGACGACGGCACCCACGTAAATTTTCGTCGTTTTACAATGTGTTGGGTGCTTGCCACTATAATACTGCTCTATGATACATGGTCTAAATAACAGAGCATAACAGGTTCTCGATTCGGAGTCGGTTGACAATATACAAATATAACTGCTGCTGCTGCGAGATGAAAAGGAAGCGGCTGTGGTCGACGAGTGCAGGCGCACTCAGAGAAACGCATGACAGGCATCATATAGCGCGTTTACATACGGACCCAAATACATAGGTGAACATTTTTAAATTGCGACGCTCGTATTTCGAGACAGAAATAAAGCAAGAGAGAGAGAGAGAGAGAGAGAAGCGAAAAACTCACGCTGCCATCGCCACCGCCACCGCGTGGCCGCGCTGCGCGTCCAGGGCTCCTCGCGTAAAACGCCTTTCTCCAATCCTGTGCAGCAACACTATAGTGCCGGCAACGTTGCTCTCTCGCGCTAGCCAGTCGTCCAGCCGGTTTGGCATACATACGCATACACATGCACCGGGGCTAAATCCGCATTTATCGGCTGACTATACATATATAAACGCACATGTACGTACACGCGACCGGTATATAAGTATGTATAACGGAGCGAAACAATTTATACACACACACAAATACACATGCGAGGCTGCAAAGGCCGACTGCTTGCCTCTGAAATAGCACTTGTGTCTGTGTGTGCGTACGCGAATGTGTCTGTCTGCGCTCCGAGCTCGGGGGCAGTCGAAGAAGGGACGAGGACGAGGACGGTGCACACAGCACACGGCCGCGTGCGCGTTACGTTCACCTATACACGCAGACGGAGGCTCGTCCGTCTGTGTTTATATGCGAAACTAGAAAGCCCGACATAGGAGCCCTGCAGTGGGCTTGTCTCAGTCTCTCTCCCTACTTAAACGTGCGTTCCCCTTACTGCTTCAAACATATTATGCGTCAGTCTGTCTGTCTGTCTCTCTTGTGCTCGTTGCGTATTACGTATAGAGATAGAGAAAAGGAGGCGATAGTTATTGCGAGTCAGATGACGCGTCGCCTCGAAACCTCGGCATCGATATAATCCTCGATCCGAGAGCTCTTACAACGCGGCCGAGGAGAATTCGATCGAGCTTAATAAGTAAATTTTCTCTCCCTTCCGAAGCGACGCGATGACAAAGAAATTTCAAGTTCGCTCGATCGCTTCGCATATACAACGAAGTGATTTTCTCCTGTCGGGAAAAAGAAGGAGAAGTACAAACAAGCAAAAGAAAAAAAGGAGTAAAATAAAACAAAGTTGCGACGAGTGCGTATGCTCGAAAGAGCGCTCGAGAACAATAGAGCGACGATCGTGTGTCGTGTTTATACGTGTATACGTGCACGCACTACACTCGGTGAAAGATCGTTGACATTATAATACGCGCTTGCTCCGGCATTTAATGATTTAAATACCTTCTCCGCGCTTTAGTTTTTGTTTCTTCTCCGGCCTCTCTCATTGTGTATATATATATAATGAAAAGAAAGAATATATCGCGACGCACAAAAGTTTCGGTATTACTCTTGTGCGCGTTCTTTGCCAACGACTCTCCTGTTTCGTATATAACGGCTGCCGCTGCGTGATCGTTGTTATTACGCTTGCAGCGCAATTGCACCCGCAAACGATTATATTTCAATTTATATTATTGCTCTAGCTCGCGCGAGTGCAAATCTTGTTTGTGTGAGTGCGTGCGTGTGTGTACGTGTGGGTACATTCACACACACACACACACACACGATCGTTGCATAAGGCTTGACTTTTTCAAAGCAGTGGCTGGCGTGTACAGCGGCGATGCGCGCGCGTATATATAATATTTATAAATGTTTATTAGCGTGAAAATATCCGACGTTGTTGTTGGAGAACTTATTAAACATCCCGTATGCGTGCGTGTGTTGCCTACCGACTTATGCAATTATTTTTGCGCGCACGCGATGACGACGACGTAGCGATGATGATTCGCAGATAGAAAAATATGAAAAAAGGAAAGAGGAGGAAAAAATACGCGCTTGTATCTATTTAATAAATAGCAGTGTACGGTATGCGTAATGGCCATTTAATGTTCTCTCTCTCTCTCTCTCTCTCTATCCCTGGGAGAGAAAATATACGTATGTGAATGCGTTATGTACATATAGTAACGCGCAGATTCGAGCGAAATCTAACGTCTTAGACGACGAAAATTCCCACGTTACAATGGCGAAGATTTTTTTTTATAAAGTTTGTATAAAAGTCGATCGACAGAGGCGGAGCTAAAAAAAATGTGTCTCGAAGTCGTCTCTCTATCTCTCTTGGACGACCTGTTCAATGGAAAAGAAAAACATTAATCGGTACATATCGACGCGAAGTAACCATAAATTGCACGTCCCCAAAGAATCATCTCTCTCTCTCTCTCTCTCCTACTTCCACGATACATATTTCACGCGCCCTATAGACACGATCTCTCCCTCGTCTCGCACAAATCAGACTTTCGGCTTATATACACAGAATAGCCGAGCGAAACTTCGAGGCCCGAAGAGAGGCGAAGTAAAATCACAACACGCACGCATGTATCCGAATATGCATGGAAGAGAGTCTGCGATGCTGGCTGCTGCTGCATGGCTGAAAGAGAAGCGTATAATATCGTTTATATAAAACTCAGGCGAGAGAGTATCGTCGAGCATTATAGGGGGTTACATATGTGTGCATATTTGTGTGTGTGTGCGTGTGCTGTACCGGCGAAACGAAAACAAGCCAAAAGCGCAGGCGCGAAACGTGCTGGCAACATTGCACTCGGCATTTATTATTATATTATTATATTACGCGCGAGCCCGCACGCAGTCAAGTACAATAATAATACCAACTATATATCTCGAGCACGAGTCGTTGAACATTTTTTTATTGACAAATTATTAAAAGCGCAGAAGAAAGAAGAATCCCCCCGCGGCGTTATTTAGCGAGATAACAGCGTGTCTCGCGATATCCGATGTGTAGCTCGTGGTAGCGTACGTCGCCGAATGTTCCCATTTTCTTTTTTTTCTTCTTTTTTTATCTTCCGACACCGCACGAATAATAACGTGAGATGCAAGTGTCAAAGCCGCGAAGACGACGACGATGCAGAGAGAGAGAGAGAGAGTCGAAGTACACGAATGAAAAAATTAATTATCGCGTGCGTGTGCCACCCGGTGCACGCAACGTATATGATATCGCGCTGGCGAACGATCGGCAACGTCGCATAACATAAATGTACGCGACCGATGGCAGCAGCAGCAGCAGCAGCAGCTCTTCGCTTCGTCCAAAATACATATAGATGTTGGCAATTGCGTCTGAATGCACGTATATAGATAGACGTGTTAGAGGTGTGTTTGTGTACATTTAACGTTCGGCTTATACTCGTATAGGTGTGTACCTGATGCGTATATAGAAACAGCTTAAGCAGGCGAGAACGTATAGGATAAATCTATATGTATACGCGTACGCGCCAACAACAAAAACCTGTTGCACTCGGACGGCCGCGAGATGCAGAGAAAGAGAGAGAGAGAGAGAGACTTTAAACGGTATATATCTATACATGCTACGCTTTGCGCGCACCTCTATGTGGCGCACGAGATATACCATACCGGTCTCGGCACACATGTATAGGTGTATATACCGATCTCTCGGCAGAACAGCTCGCGCAGCGGCCCAAACTGCGTAGCGTACATAAATATACCGATGTACACGAAAGTCGTAAAGGGATGGGTTAGGCATATATTGCAGGCGATGACTATGCGTCGGCATGCACGCGTATAGCGAATTGCAACACACACACACACGCACGCACACACAGTCCAAAGTCGAAAAATCACGTTTCGCGCTGTGTGTACAGGAGACGGCAGCGGGCCTTCTCTCGATCGAGAGTTCTCGTGTGCGTTATGCACGCACATGAGCGCACGTGTGAGTGAGCGAAAATCTACGAAGGAGTGACAGAGAGATAGATAGAGGCGAGGGAGGGAGAAGGCGATTATGTGCGCGCACACACGTATAACGAGCGTATCGGAGGCACACACCACACCGTATAAATATATAAAAATGTCCGCGCGCGACAAAACAGAACCACAACCGGTTTCTATAAATAGAATCCTCGGCGTGCCCTCTCTCGATCGCTCGCTCACTCACTTACTCTCTCGCGGATCGAGCATATGTACATGTGTAAACGTATACAGGTATATGTATATATTTATTCATCGCGCTGCAGGCCACGCCATGGTGTGTGTGTGTGTGTGTGCAGTGTAGCATATAGGTATATATCGTAATACATACGATGTACGCGGCGCGTGATTTGTAAACGAGCCGCTAGGCGGCGACCTAGCGGAAATCTTAGCGGAAATTTCATATACTCAAAAAGTGCTCTGGCAATGTAATTACAAATTATGCCAATAAAAAACCTAGATAACCACTCTTAGTGCATCATTCAGCGACCATCTCTTAAACACTTTCGGCTACGATTTACATTTGGGCTGCGAGCTTTTCGCAAGCTCGCCGCCAAGCGGCCCGTTTGCAAATCATGCGCCGCGTACATTGTTTGTTGACGTTCGAGGCATCGCCGCGATATATAACCATGTATAACACTGGCAGAAATGCAGCGGAGGTACCGGTTGCACGCTGCGCCAGGCGTTCTTATTGTTGTTCGCTGCTGCAACCGCGTGTATATATTTCGATTCATTAATTCGTTCGTTTGTATTATTTATAGTCTTCATTGAAATCGTATACAGATGTATATTATGTACAACCGATCCTGAGCGCGGCTTGACTCCTTAAAGCGTAGCTCGCGGGGGAACAGGTGATCGTTTTCGAATGTTATTGTACGATCGTGAGAACAAGACACTGCCGCGTCCTATACACCTTGTCTCTCTTCGCGACGTTGAGAAAGTGTATATACGCGTTGTACGAGATCACTTTTTTTGATGTTTGTGTACTTGTGTATTGGCATTGTTCGTACGACGAGCGCAAAACACGATCGTGTCGCGTCTGACCCGCGAGCGGGACAAGAGATCAGAGCTACATACGCGTCTACGACTGCGTGTCGTCGATTATGTACGATTTTGACCTAAATAGTCCCTTGACACGTTGAATAGATTCTATTAATAAACCCGCATTGTACCTTGTGCGTGTGTGTACGTGCGCGCGATCGGTGTGTATAAACGCGCGTTACATACATATATATATACGTGAGCAGCGACGCAGCAACGGAAGAGTATTATATGAGGTTCGCACACATTGTGGCGCTACGGCCAAGATATTTTTAATCCTGCTGCGTGGGCTCTTCTCTCTAAATACAAAACGATTTAATTTGCGCGCGACGAGAATAGATTCGGGGTGCTCGGAAATAAGACACTCTATAACACTGTATGCGACCCGCGCGTCGCATTAACCGGCCACTATACACACATATAGACACACACATACACACACACACACACATGTAGGCGCAAAGTTTGCAATAATAGATCGCCGGCGACACGAAAATAAACACGCGTAAATGTATAACACACATACATATTATATCTGTAAGAGCAAGTGTAACGAGGCGCGCTTGATGCGCGATTTTGTTGTTGCCTTTTTTTTTACGTTTTTTTGCGATCATTACACCTTTCGCGGTAACGCGGCAACGTTGACCTTTCTGTCAATTCTCTCAAGGCGATTCACCGCCGCGCGTGCCTTAATAACGACATAATTATTACGCGGAGATGATTTCAGACCCGCGGGGCTGAAATACATATTATTCCGGACGATTAAGTTGGATCGTAATCGTTAAAAATCGTTTACGAAGTGATCCAAATCTCAAAGTGCTAATCAACAATCGTCCTCCGTAGACTCTGAGTTATACAATTATTTGTATTTTGCCACTTGTAAATTTGCTGTAGATTAACTGGAGTAAAGGTACTCGCCATCTAGTGGCAGAGACTTAAAGTGATATGATCGTATTGAAAGTAGTTGAAAACCGTCCAAATTTTTTGAAACTATTAAATTTATATTTACAGTAAATTAAAAATGCGCTTAATATTATTAACATAATTATAACAGAAAAATCGCCGAAAATAAGTCAATTAATGATTAGTCATGATTAAAATGGTCAATGTTATTAGGCCATTGACAAAGTTGAGCATTAATAATTTCTACCAGGTTGGTTCATGCTCTTTTGCACAGGGCATTCGCAGAGTACGCGTATCATATCGATATACCCAACAACATCGACACGAGTAACAAAGAAAATCTTCGATACTATTCGCAGTGGCAGCAGCCGAAGCAAGTAGCAACCACCCGCTCATATATATATTATACTTTCAAACCGGTATTCAAACGCTCGCTTATAGGTACGCGAACGTCGGGCGAACGCGTTCGCATTTTATATATGAAAAATATGTATGTGCGTGTGTATGTGTGCGGGACGAAAAACGAGTTGCGCTGCGAACGCAGCGGGCAGGTACGCATATGTGGGTAAGCGCGAGAGATTTGTGCAGTCCGCGGCTCGAGGAGACGACGACGACGACGACGACGACCATCGAGAGGTACACGAACTCGTTAAAGCTGCTGCTGCGTGAACGATATAATACGTTTAAGCGGGCAGAGGGATCGTCGAGTCGCTGCGCCGTGCGATTTTCGCATCTGTGTATCGCGAGATCGGTAAAATGCGTACGTACACGTATTTATAAATTATTTTCCACGCCGTGCGCGGTATACTTATGGTAGCTCGAGAGGAGGCGCATATAATTAAGCTACGCGAAATCTCGCGCGCGCGCGCGCGCGATATTATAAAAATAAACCAGTTTTCATCGGTCGCGCGACTTCGAGACTTACCACGCGGAAAACTGCTGCAACGATCACGAGTATAAGTGAGCGAATTCTCGCCGTGAAACGATCGTACGCGCGCAGAGGGGGAGGGGCGCGCAGGCAAGAAGCGAAAATCGACGAACGACCTCACGCAAGTTTATATTACAGGCGCGCATTGGCAATTACGCGATACATTTTATGCACGCCGTGCCGAGAGATTTCCTTTTTTTTTTTTTTCGTCGACGCTCGAGCCGTAAATTATATTTGTACGAAAAGCAAAAAAACGCGTTGTACACATCTCGTGTCCGATATACGAATACATACGTATGTTACAAAGTATACGTCGCGAGAGACAGACTCGATCGCTCGCGCGAGCTGAGCGCAGTGACTTTTTTACTCTCTTATCTCTCTCTTGACTCGAGCTCTCGTGCGGTCGATGTTTGTATAATAATAAAATAATAATTTAGTATATCCAGCGGGTGTACATACGCGAGGTAGTGTACGTACAGCTCTTGCGACGATAAACAATGTTATATTATGCATTCGTCGTGCAGCGAAACTGACCCCTACGAACGAGAGGCAAGAATTCACGCACAAGCACGAGAGCGCAATGATATATAAATATTGTTTCCCGCGATGGTTACAGAGTTCGCGTCACCGCACTGCAACGAGCGCGCGCCAATTAAATAAGCTCGTTTCGCCTTTGTGAAACGAGCTCGAGATGTAAAAATTATGTTCACGGACGAAGAGAAGAAAGCTCGCGAATGCATCGACGCAACGCACAAAGAAAGAGTGAAGAAAAAATCGCCGATGCAAAGTTTGCTTAATTATTATATGTATAATATAAACACACTGATAAAGGCCTGCTTTCGATATATAAATGTGTGTTTACGCCGTACGAGCTCGCACGAGTCATTAAAGCAGCTCTCGAGTGAGGCATACATTAGTACGTATAATATATAGGCGCGAGCACGGCCGCGAAGAAAAATAAACGATAAATTGATATTTTGCTGAACGATGCAAGTCCTCTTTTCTTACTCTCTCTCTCTCTCTCTCTCGCTGCGGTTATAAATCGCCAATAGTAATGTGATTACAATGGGTATAGAGGGGCTCGATACTCTTTATCAGCTCGCAGGCGCGCGCGAGCTTACGAAGCTACAAGTCAGAAAAAGGGAACGCTGTTGTTTTCGCTTTCAATTTGTACGCCAACTTTTACAACTACACAATATTGTAAGGCCGTAGTTTTTATTAAAAGAAAAAAAAACTTAATTCCCGAGTTCAATATAATAATAACCGATAATGAACGCGCGGCCGCATGCGCGTGGATGCGCGAGATAAAGGCTCTGTCTATCTCTCTCTCTCTCTCTCGTTCGCTCGCGATATCGCGAGATGACCCCACCGATCGCGTATATTATATCGTACGGTAGAAAC
The DNA here is from genome assembly GCA_034770305.1 of Trichogramma dendrolimi. Taxonomy (NCBI): domain Eukaryota; kingdom Metazoa; phylum Arthropoda; class Insecta; order Hymenoptera; family Trichogrammatidae; genus Trichogramma; species Trichogramma dendrolimi. The sequence goes on from JAPMIB010000015.1 coordinate 1,865,384, forward strand.
AGAGAGAGAGAGAAAAAAAAAAAAAGAAGACGCTGCTTTCTTCGTTATCGCGGAGCTTGATACTGCGCATATTACATACGGCAATTCACTTGGCACTAAATCCTACATCTTGCGGTGTTATATTATCGCACTTGTCAAGTGTGCTTTATGTGTGTGTGTGTGGCTCGATTTCTTTCTGACACGTTATTTTCAAGTGCATAAAAACAACAAACAGCAGCAGCAGCAGCAGCAGCTCCCGCAAAAGTTATCTCTCTCGCTTAGTGCCTCACTGCACCGAAACCGCGAGTATTAGCACTCTCCCCGCGCTCGACCTTGTTTCAGTCGTCGTATGAATTGTCAATATTGTGCAGCTCGCGCGCAGTGAGATAACGGGGGAGAGATCGAGACGAACGATTCGACGCGCAGTAATTTCGGAGAGAGTCGATCGTTTTTCTCCTCTGGCCTCCTCCACCTTCTCCTCGTTAATGTCGATCCGCGCGCGCGCGAATTGATACAATTATTAATTGCGTCGATTATCTCCATCGTGTCGAACGCGAGCTCAGCATAATAATATTATAATCACGATTACCCGCGAATCATCCGCGGTAGCTTTCGCTACGAGCTAATCTTATCAGCTCGAGAGAGCTGTGTTTCGTATAATAACGCTGCATTCTCTTTATCGGCTCATCATCGTCGTCTTCGTTGTCATGACCCGTGTGTATGTGCCATGGACTTTTGTGTTGATTGTGCGTCGATTGCGAATGTCGAATGCGACAAAACGAAGACAGTACAGTGGTTCCCATTTAGCTTTTTTTCCACACATTTTTCTGCAAGCATGAGAACTGCTATCGTATTTATAAATGCGCGCTAACTGGTACAAAAATGATGTTATGTGGATCAAATACCTTTGCCAGGATTCTGAATGATGTTTTCGTTTAGAATATTAACAACCGTCACGTGATCAAGTGGGTATCTGTGTGCGTTTGTTGTGAGAATAATATAAATAATATAATAAGAGCAGAGATAAGTGGAACAAAGGCGTCGAAACAGAAGCCACCGAAAAACCTCATCAAACATCGTTATCGCGGCCAAGTTTTTTCTTTTTCTCGCATATTATTCCAAAGTATAAACATAAAACTGACTTTCGGAATTCATAAACTCATTACGAGACTCTGCAACGGCAATAAACGGCAAATCGCGAGGCCCAGAAATGAAAGAATTCGCGTGTGAGCCGAGCTCCGCTGCTGCCTGCAATATAAATTCAAATCCTGAATGCGTGCGAAATCATGTATGTGTGTGTGTGTGTGTGTGCATGTCTGTGTATTCATTTGCAGCGTTGGCCGATCTATAAATAAACCCCACCTCGGAGAGACGATGTTTTCTGCAGGCGCGCATCTTTCTGCGCGCCGTAGCGCGAGGAGAGTAAATTTCTCTCGCGTGATTTCTGCTGATGATGGTCGCTCGAGACGGGCGACGACGAAACGAAACGCGCCAGACAAAAAGTAAAAAGAAGAAAATAATAAAGACGAGACTCGCGCGTATATAATGAAAAGAAAAAAGAAGCGTATCCAGCCAATCGGGAGTCCGTTATGCAGAGAAGGCGTGTGCACTGTATAAGGTCGCGCGCGTCCGCAGTAGCAGCTGGTGGTGCATTCAGAAAAATATATTCGGACGATGATTTTTTTTCTACATAGAAAGTTGATTTTTCTTGCAAGCTCATAGGCTACATTGCTTGGGACAACGGCATGACTAACGTATAAGTAGGGGTCGATGATCCCGCTAGCGATTCGTTTTCAAATGTATATACAACAATCCTTTCCGTATATTAGCTGTATAAATCCACGAGATCGTTCGAACTCGTAATAAATATATATATTATTTCCTCGATAGATTAGAAGCCCCCGTGCAATAATAATATTTTACTTGTATGGATATATCGCGCGCGGTGTAATATGGTGGAAAAACAATAAAAGCCCCACCAAGATAAGAAGGTAAAATTTGCTCAAGGCATCGATGCAACACTCGTCGTGTATGCTCGCTTAGAGTGGAATTTTACTCGTCGTTTGCAAAAATATAAAGAGTAAAACAAAACACAGCCCGAAATTCGGAAGGCTTATTTGAGTGGCCGATTCACGCGGTTATAATACGCATATTTACTCGAAGCACCAACCGATACCGCAATTAGAAGTGTTAACGCGTTCGGCAAAGAGCAGCACCGCAGCAGCACGAGGGCAAATAAATTCTCGAGAGTTGTTGCGGTGCAGTTTCAAGTTCAAATGCGATGCGCGCGAACCAAGTAATAGCCCATAGCAAATACAGACAGCGTTGATTAAACGAAACCTACACTGCACACGCGAAATTCGGACGAATATGTACAGCGCCGATATGCTCAAGTGCACTACGACGCTATGTGTTTTACGTGTGTATATATGTAAACACGCGTCGAAGCAGCGGCAGCGATCGTGCGCGACTTTCTACTCGAGAGCGACGCGAAAAATCGACGCGATGAAGTTTTATCCGAGGTGATTTTAAATTTCTCAAGGTGAAAAAGAAGGCGAGTGCCACGCGCGAGAGCTTTTTAAGAGTAAAAAAAAAATCGAAAACGGATTGGCTCCTTTTTATTTGTAATAAAAGACGATCTTTTGCGCACGCATCGAGCTACAATCCGTATAGAGCTTTTTAAGCCATTTCACGCCGCTGCGAATATAATCATCGGAAGTAGTATAAGGTGCTGTGGCACAATTATAATAAGCGGCGGATTCGTGGCGCCGCCACCGCACGCTCAACGAAAGTCAAAATTCAACAAACTCCTCCATTGTCCGGTTCATAGGTTAATTTGCATCCTTGCGTAATAATGAAGCGGGTAAACAAACAGCGACGCGCGTTTTACAATCCAAATATCGAGAGAGGCATTGGCAGAGATCGTTGAACCCCGAGCGCGTTCAAGTACGAGCATGCGAAGTATAATTCCAACAGTCCGTTCGCCTTATATTTTTCCTTGTCCTAATAAGGATCTTCCTACTTAGACAATGAGTGTCTAACTTCGAATACCGGGTACAAGCGGACCATACGCGAAAAGAGAAATTGTCCCGAAAGCTCGTCCGCGTCCTCTACCTCCTCTACTCCTTTCTCTCTCCCGCCATGAACCCGAAAGTCAAAGTCACGCGCGCAGGTAGGAGCCAAGTCTCTCTCGAGGAGTTTTCTCTTTTCTTGCGCAACGAATATTAACGATATTACGCGATGTGCGAACGAGCAAAAGGGATAGTCGCAGGCCAGCAGCGTAACACACACTTGACATATGGTGCGCCTATACACCGACTCTCGCGACCTCGCACTGCTGTAATAGACCAAACTGATAATAAATTTGCGCGAGCAGTGCTTTTATTATCATTACTATACACTTTCGTCCGTGGGTACATGTGACGAGCGCGTGCTGGTCATGGTGCGGTGCTGCTGTTCTTGGGAAAGAGAACTGCGAGAGATACTCTGCGTGTGTGTGCGGAGGGGAATCGCTCGCGAGCCATTCACTTTCTACTCTTGTAATTTTTGTTTAAAGCACACTCGAGGCAAAATTTATCGAAGTGATAAAAGCACATAAAGTATATAATGTAATGCGTGTCCTGCTTCATTTTGGTCTTTTGAGTGAAAGTTTCTCGATTTGCCCGCGCGCGCATGACGAGAGTGTCCGAGGATAAAGGAAAAGGAAAAGGACTCGCAAATTTTTTATCGAACCTTGAAACAGCGCAAGTAAAAGTGTCGAATCCCCGATCACCTCCACTGACCGTGATGATAGCGCGTGCAAAAGTTCACGCGCGCGCACAGCTGTCACGACCCCCCCCCCCCCCCCCCGACCATATGTCCAAAAATAGTCACAAACCGATCGCGTAGGCGGGCACAAAAAAATCTGCTACTGCTCCGAGCCACATTGTTCGTGTATCTGTGTGTGTGTGTGTGTGTGTGCGTGCTGTCCCTGACACTGTTACCTGCTTCACATTGCGACTGTATAATACACAACACCGCAAAACTTTCAATCTCACTTGTCTGTATAACACGTCTCTCTCTCTCTCTCTCTCTCTTATATCGGTATGCTGTAAGCTCCGTGCTGGCTACTATATAATACAGACACAATGCCAGTGTCGAGCGCGCAAAGTCAGACAGCAAGAGTAGGAGAGAGAGAGAGAGAGAGAGAGAGAGAGAGAGAAATAAACCGTTTCATTGCTTCGGTAATAAGTGCCGCATAGCGTATGATTACAGTTACCGAGAGTATATCCGCATATTATACGGCTCGAGCGCGCTAATAGATCGCCGCTAGTAATGTGCGCGCTTGTTGTATTACGGAGTCGAGAGCCAGACGGATAGGAGTAGTAGGAGAGAGTATAACTGGCCAATTGTGTATAGAGCAGCTACGGCATCGATCGATCGATCGATCGACGACGCACGAGATACTTTATATTTTTTTAAATCCGCGTACACATACGCGACATGTAACATCGCCGCGCGACTCATCGTGTGGCGCGCGAGCTTCATGCAAGTATGCGCATTATATATACATCGAGAGCTATATGTAACGTAACGCAGTTCGAGTCCGAGAGTGACTTGACGTATGCAACGTGTTCCTTTTGTTATACCCGCTCTGTGGATTACGCCGGAAACCAAACTCGCGAATTTTGCCGTACAAATATGTTACTGTTTGTTGCGAGTGTGTGTGCATGTGCACCTCTCTCATTATTTATGACACTTATTATGATGCACCAGGTGTTGCGTAACGTTATAAATAAGCATATTGAATCGCGATATACTTCGCGATCGGGATCGTAAGAAAGTTTTGCGATTTTATAAACATTATTATCTTTATGTAACGCGTATATTAGCAGCTCGCGATCGTCCGATTCGCGCTTTTGTCAAGGCGCATCATCAATTATATATAAGCGAGATAAGAAACGAGAGCGCGCGTATCACATGTACCCCCCAATTTTGCACTGCGCATGATCGATTGCGCGGGGATTTAAAGACACCTGTGCGCGATCGTTGAATATATCGATAAGCTTTCGAAGACGCAATTAGCTCGACGGTAAATAAACTATTAATATTTATTGTTGACGAGGTATTTCCATGGATGTTAAATTAAAGTGTCTTTTTTTTTCACGCTCGAATCGCGATCGCTGCCTCGTTTGGGAGAACTCTAATTTTGACATAACTGTAATTGTTATTATACGCATAAAATCCACCAACGTAGCGTAACACGCGTGTATAACGGGCTTCAGCGAGTGATGACAAGTAGGAAAAAAAGATGTCGTTGCATAATTCGTAACGATATCACTCAGCGCGTCTATTGTCGATACGATGTACATAGAAGAACTAGTTTTCCTGCTTCATCGCGTGTGCACATTACCGATCGCGTGCCATTACATATATAAATATAGATAGAATCCGAGAAAACCGAAGTGATAGTTCGCGAGCGAGCTGACATGTTGGTATAAATGCGGCATATATATATACCGATCTCGCTCGCGGTGCGGCCGAGCCGACGACGATCAGCGCTGCTGCTCACCGCACATATATACGTGAGCGGCGACGTCTCCAAAATGGAAGCCATGGCCCTGACACGATTACCTACTGTATCTACCGATGTACAAGTGTGTCTGTGTGTGTATAATACACAATCGCGAACGAGCGAGAGTGAAGGTGCCTGACTGCGAAACGATCGACGCCACTTAACTTCTACTGCTGCTGCTGCTGCTGCTGCTGCTCTGTGCAAATTGAATTAAAAATGGGGAAATTTTTTTTCCTTGCCGTCTTTATTTCGTACATTATACTTTTGCGTAATTCGGCGTGTACGTCAATGCGCTCTTTTTCTCACTCTTCGAATTTTAAAAGGAACGGCACGCGATCGGTTGCGTCACTGCCGCTGCTGGTACTGTCGACACAAGGAAATGCTCGCGCGAGCGAGCGCCGCGAGAGATTTTCGCATTTTGCGCTAGAGAGAGAGGAAGTCGAGCTCTAGTATATAAGTACGAATGTCACGGATAAAAGAGAGAAACAGAACTGCTAGTATTCGTCGCTTTTGCCTTTTCTTTTTTCCTCGGGCGGCGCAGTGTGTCAAGGTTATATACAGCTCACGCACACACACACACAAACCAGGCGCCTCAGCAGATGTAACGCATTTTAACAAATTTTAGTATCAACACCGATCTGCACGAGGGGCTTATTTAAGTGTAAAATATAAAAATGCGCCGCACAGTCGTCGTCGTTTTCGCACCGAGCAGCTCGAGTCTCGTAAACGACTCTCACAAGGATCTCGGAAAACGGGTTTTGGAAGTCTCTCACAGCGGCCCATCGTCTCGATACGAGACCGTCGAAATATTTATAAAGGCCCAGCCATTATATCTCCTTCTCTTTAGCGTATGTATGCGTGCGTTATGTTACACGTACGTGCCCGAATATTGACATAACAGTAAAGTCTGGAGCGGGCACATTTCGCGCCAAAGTCTGGCGGCTGCCAAGTCTCTGCCTGCAATATCGTGCCGGAGAAAGTCTCCCGTAACAGCGTCGCAGCATGGACACGGCTCTCGAGCGAGCCCTGCTGCTGCTGCTGCGTGTCGAAAGACGAGAGGCTCTAATCAAACTTGATCCTGTAGGTATGTGCCAAATTGATTTTTTTTCGGCTTTTTCTGACGATCGGCTTTAGCAGCAAGTGCCGATCGGTCCGAGCCCGATTTCATATACCGCTGAGATTCTCCCACACGAGGATATCTCTCTTTGGGAAGGGGAAAACGATGCAGCTCGAGAATTTTTAAATATCACGGCTGGTGCCCTCGATATAGCCGTGTACATCGCCACCATGTGTGCATGCGTATATCATTTGGCTCATTATCATTCGTACGAGGCTCTACGTACCTTTCGTATACTTTTACCGCGGGGCGATGAAACGATCTCTCTCCGCCGTTTGGCGAAATGAGTGTCATTACGCTCGCAGTGCAAGTGCACATAACAACACGATGCGCGAACCGTATAACACAATACTCGCTCGAGCAAATTTACCGGAGTCTGTAACGGCGCGAGTAAACGATGAGACCGATATTGCAAGCTTGCCAAAATATGACTACACAAACTACGCGTCCCCTCCCTCGCAGTTGCCTCTGCTATATTATAGCTATAAAACTGTGCAACGACGACGTGATCGTTACCACTGTGGTTCATTAGCTGCCTTGGCTAATAGGTGCTTGTATACCGTGCTATAGTAAAATCGTGTCGATAATTGTTCCATTAAAATATCGCCTCTCTTTCAAGAGATCGTTTTGAGGAACTCTCTCAACTTCACGTGTACATCATCGTGTGCGTATATAATAATGAAATATCAAGAGGGGCTACGCTACGCGGGACCTTTTTTTTGCACTTCTTATATACGTACAAAAATAGCTGCACACGGAACTTTAAGCTGCTGCTGCGCGCGCGCGAGGGATAACGAAACGAAAAATCATCTTCGAGAAACTACACACACGCACGAGACGACGTTTTAAAAAGTTTCGCCTTTGTCGCGCGGACTCCCAAAGTATCGTCGTGCTGCTGCACAGCACGAAATCCTTGAGGCTGTTTTTTTACTTTTCTGCAGCAGCAGCGGCAGCGGCAACGGCAACGCGAAGATGGATTGACGATCTCTGATGCTGCTGTTGCTTCTCTCGTTTTCGAATTGAATTTCGCTTTCTGCGTCGCTCGAAATCTTGGAAAGAGAAAGAGACACGACACTGAAGATCTTCGTCTTTTTTCCTTTATTTTTCTTCTTTTTCGATCGCGTGGTATTTACTTCGGGGGCGATGAGTCCGAAAATGCAATTTCTGCGTTCCGGCTAATCTCGTTCGGGGCTCTTGTTGTTGTTGCGTGTCTCGAAACGAAAGAAATATCTTTTTCAATATAACGCAAAACACAATTAATCGCGCGATTTTATTCTTTATGACATGCAAATGAGAGAATTTCGTTCGAAAAATATATAAACTAAAAAGTTTATAGCCTAAAATAAGTATAAGAGCCAAGAGTTTGGAATTTGATTTTGTTTCTTTTTCTCTACTGGTGTATCGCACGATAAATACAAATTTTTTTTAATATCGCTGTTTTATTTTCAGTTGACAATACATCAAAGTTTATTTTTGTAAGCAACGTGCGTAATATAAATCTGCCTTCGTATAAGCTTCGTTTCGACCCGTGATTTATAAAGACGCAGATTTATGTCATCAGCGTGCCGTTTAAACACTCGAGAAGTGATTGATTCTTTTTTTTATTTTGTTTAATATAACCTTTGATCGGATGTTTTTCAATGCAAAAGTTAAAATGAGATTATATAATTGTTAAAAATGTATAATTCGACTTCGAACTGAGGACACCCGATCGTCGAACTCTATAATATACACAAACAGATTAGGTGTAGCAAAAAGTCGAATCGCAAGTTTGACGATATATTGTTGAGATTACGCAAGCACTTGCGGCTCGCGTCAAACTTATCGGTCGGTCGATTTTGCCAATACAGCCGCATGATACAGTAGCATATCGACGCTCCGAAAGAATTATTCAAGTATTTCAGCGTATATGCAGCCGATCACTTGCGCGACTGACGCGATTGAATATTCGCCGCAAAGACAGAGAGAAAGAGAGGAGAGTGCACTTTCCCAAATGGCCAGCGAGAAAAAAAAAGAAAAAGAAAAAAGGCCGAGTCGTTGTTGCATAAAAACAATCGCGTTTCCTCGAGCCGCCGATCAATGACACTCCGATCGATCGCGAGAGAGAGAGAGAGAGAGAGAAAGAAATCATTTACATGCCGCGTGACGTTCGTACACACAAGCAAGTTAATCGAGCTTTTTATAATACATCGATCGATGTGTATACATACGTTCGCGAATTTAATTCGTGAAATTTATCTATTTCGTAATTGCGAAATTTCATTATGGCACAATCATAGAGCGCGAAGAGCGGAACTAGCTTAAAGTCAAGTTCAAAAATGAAGCGATGACTCAATAGATATATAATAACGGGGCATCGAGAGCTTGGCAATTTTTGTTTCTTTTCATTTTGGCATATATACTTAACACACAAATCGCGTACCTAAAAAAAAAGTAAGTATAAGTAAGAACGAAAACGAGGTCACGGGGGAGTTAGTTGTCATACTTGACCGCTTCGTATTTATAGATATCTCATTTCTCAAATATATATCGAGTTTTTGCCGTATTACATGCTGGAGCTGCGTGTGTGAGTATTATATACGAATTAATAGACAAGCGGAAAGCGCAAAAAAGTTCCCACCTCAAAATTTCTCTTTTTTTTTCCCCTCTCCCCCTTTTTAAATCTTTTTTGACACTGACAAATCGCGAAATTTCGGCCATATACACTTTGCGCGCTGCAAACTCCGAAAGCTGTCACAGTAATAATAATGAGCACATTACTGTTATTATCATTATCGACGCGCGTCGCCATGACGTCACACGCAGAATCCTTCGATGCGCGTCACGGCGCTCTGCCTAGAGCATAGAGAGACGACGACGACGAGAGAAAATGTACATGATAATGCAAGCGCTGCAGCGGCACGACGGCGTCGATCAGCTTGTTGCGTTGTGTGTATAGAGTATAACGTAAACGTCAACAGCACAAAATGCTCCGTGCGCTGTACGCAATAGACGTCATCGCGTTTTATTGTATAGCACGGGAAAGGTATATATAGGTGTGTATAAGCTCGACGCCACCTGCGCGTATATAGCGCGTCATCGGCCGAGACATGTTGTCCTGTTGTCCTGATTTCCCATATAAGCGTTTAATACAACTAACTATATATATATTGTCATGGCCTGCAGCGAATTGAGTATTATATATATATAAAACGTTTGCGGTCTGGAATTTCGGGACCTGCCACGAACGTATAATGCCACACGCATATGAGCCGAGAATCAGGTCGCTATGTAATAATCGATCGAAAAATTGTGCGCCACTGCGTGCACATCTCGTATACAGCTTGTACCGTATTCGCAGATATCGCGAATTCTGTACTGCGCTGTGTGTGTGTGTGTGTGTTGTGTGTGTGTCTATATAGGTAATAGAGTACACACGAGGCGCGCACGCAGTCGCTTATATATATCGGAGTCATGGCGGTCGCGTGGCTACCCGAGTGGCCGTCGCCATGATTGTTTGCCGTATACGGCGTGCAGTTACTGTACGTGTTGTGCAGTACAGCTCGCCTCTCAAAGAATTGCTGCTGCTACATGCCTTATACTCCGAGTATGCGAGCGACTGTATACTAACAAACCTGCATATCGCGTGTCTATATATATACACGCCCGGCCGCGCGGGTGCACACGCACCAACGCAGGCAGCACACGTCCAAACGTGCGCACTGTTGCCGTTGCCGCGAACTTCCTGAGCGCGCGCGCGCGAGAGAGAGAGAGGCTCGTCAGGACGACGACGACGACGACGATGCCGTTAAAAGGACGCGGCGGTGGCAAGAAAAGCGCGCGGCATTTGTATACATACGTATAGATATAGGTATATACACCACCATACTGACGTCAAAAGGATCCGTCTGTGCGCGCGCGAAAGCTGCCTCCGAATGCGACACGTTCGCAAACAGCAACAGCCATGACAGCTGGCGAGTTAGCAGCGAGAAGGAGGCTTCGGGGGGCTCGGCCCTGCGTTATGCTATAGGTATACATAATACTACTGCACGAAAGAAGCGCATGGTCCGCGACGAATGTTTTTGGAATACAAGTACCGGGGGCTCGTCGTCGCGTATACTGCGCAGTTGTCATTCAAAAATAAGGGATTCGCAGTTTTCGTTGATGAGTGTACTTACTTGATCAGAAACTTGATTCGATCTTCGGTGGACGAGCAGCGCCTCGGTGTCTCTTCGATCGATGACTGCGTTCTTTTTTTCCTCGAGCACTCGAAATTTTGAATTCCAACCAATGTCTTTTTCGAATCGTTTCGTTCTTCGTTGTATAATTATTTTACTTCATTCCTATCTATCTACGTGATCACAATGCTTTCTTTAATCGCCGTGTAACGCACTTTTTTTTATCGTCGAATTCGCATGCGGCGTTGTTTGTTGGCAATTCGAAAAACCGAAAAAATATAAAAAGTAAAGGAAAGCAACAGATGATAAAACGAGGGGGGAGAACAATTCTCTTTTATTTTCCTAATTTATCTCACGTGTCAAAAAATTTAGAGTCTCTACCTGTGGCGAATTCCTCTCAGTTCTAGTGCACAGGTCTCGAGGACGAGAAACTCATCATCGGAGCCCGATGGAATGACGAAGGACAAGACCGAGCGCAATGTCGACGAGGCTGTTGCTGAGAATGATACCGCAGCTCGCATTATTTTCGAATTTAATTGAAAAAGGAGACTACCCTGACTTTGATTGGCCTTAGTTGACGAACTACGACACGCTCGACGCAACGGGTCGAGAAAGTCAGATGAGATGCGGTTTTTGTTTTGTCGCGTGCGAATCAACGCGCACACACGCACTCGCGCACTGTTAATTTATCAATTTGAACTGTTCACACAAGTGCACACGCACGATCAATCGTGTTATAAATATGGTTCAATTACGATGTACTCGTTCAGACTTTGGGCGCACGGCGGCGGCGGCGACGACGACGACAACGGAGAGGACGACGCACACCGTTGATATCGCTAATATGTCAATATATTCGAAAAAGCTTGCGCGTGATGGGGCAGGTGCAGCGGCGCACGTTATGGCAGCTACAGCAACGGTGCAGCTCCACGTCGGTTTTCTTCGCTTGTATATATGTATGTATGTAATTGTAAACTTGATTCGAAGCGCAGCAACGGAGAAGTATACAGCAGTAGCAGCGAGGCGCGCACCGCGTCAGACAACGACACAAGCTTAAGTGGCGGTATATAATAAAATGCTATATACGCGCGCGGCTGTATGTGGCGGCGGCGACGGCGCTTCGGCTTGGCATACACACGTATATACACGATAAAATGCTATATATTTGCCACTACCATTACCACCACCACCAGCACTACCACAACTACTATATACTACTACTACAACCAGCGAGCAAAACGCGCAAAAGCGGCCGGCCGATTTCTGCGCCAATGTGCGCGCCTCATGCACTTTTGTATAGTATCAGTTGAAAGCATGTGTGTGTGTGTGTGCGAGCGCGCGACAGGCCGCAGCACAGAAAGAGGAGAGAGGAATGTTTTGTGTATATAGGCTGTTTTCACAGTCCTCAGTGACGGTCAAAAATCGAGCAGCTGATTTGATTGGAGGCCAAACAAAGCGACCGCCCATATACTTTACATGTTAAAGTTGGTTGGTAAAAATACTTGTAATTAGTTGATCGTGCAGTAAAAAAATAAAAAAAAATATCTGGAGAAAGCGGAAATCCTCGTGTATTGAAATATCGAAGCGGTTTTTAGTAAAAGTCTTTAGTTTGTAAATAAAAAAATGTTGAAATTTCGGCTTTATTGTCTGTGATATTGTCAATAAACTCTAATAAAATAGTTATTAAAAGTGGTTATTCGGGTTGAAATACTAACTTTAAAGCGGGGAAGTTTTTATTCTTTCAAATGACCAACGAAAAATCAAGAAACAAGCGTAATTCCGAAAAATTATGAAAATCATCTCACAATCGTCTTCCAACACAAGTCTGCTATTGGTGTAAAGATAATATTCTTAATTATGCTTGTTTCTTGATTTTTCGTTGGTCATTTGAAAGAATAAAAACTTCCTTGCTTTAAAGTTAGTATTTCAACCCGAATAATCACTTTTAATAACTATTTTATTAGAGTTTATTGACAATATCGCAGACAAAAAAGCCGAAATTTAAACATTTTTTTATTTACAAACTAAAGACTTTTACTAAAAACCGCTTCGATATTTCGATACACGAGGATTTCCGCTTTCTCCAGATATTTTTTGTTTATTTTTTTACTGCACGGTCAACTAATTACAAGTATTTTTACCAACCAACTTTAACATGTAAAGTATATGGGTGGTCGCTTTGTTTGGCCTCCAGTCAAATCAGCTGCTCGATTTGTGACCGTCACTGACGACTGTGAAAACAGCCTATACATTCGCCGAGAGAAGACAGCTGTTGATGACCGTCACCGTACGGGCGCGACTTCGGCGCTTCGAATTTTATATTATAAAATGCGTCTGATTTCTCGTATATATATATATAGAAGCAACGAGCGCGTAAAAAGCTTTTTTGCAGCTGAAATCAGGGCCACGGCGATACCCGATAATGTACATTACGCTTTCGCGTATTTAACAGCAGCAGGTTGTAGTGGTTGCACGCGCGAAAAGAGATTTTCGCGTGTAGCGTGAAAGTGTGCGCGCGTATTTTTTTTTTCTTTTTTTTTGGCACGCAAATAGAACGCGGCGAGCGTTCCAGTGCTTGACTTATGTTATACATGTATTACGTTGCTCTTATTATACATATTATATCGGAAACGACACATGTAGGCTAAATAGTTTTCGATTGTTATTATTACGGCACGACAGGATGGAGTTTTGCTCGAAATAAACCTCGCTCTCTCTTCTCTCTCTCTCTCTCGCTCTTGTTTCGTTTGATTCGCACCAATGAAAGGCAGAGATCGGACGCAGCAGATTATGTATACATAATGCCCTCGCAGGAGAAAAAGAGTAAACGGAGCAGACGGATAGTCGATATGTATTATGGGAATTAACTTCGCAGTGTCCCTCCTTGTAACCGAGTGTAAAGATAAATACATAAAAATCCGAAGGGGAAAGTTTCGATTTGATTACCCATCTCTCCTTCCTTCTCCTCTTTAACTTTTTTGGCTTAATGAGTTTTTAGCGTACGATTATGTATTGGGCACGATAAAATGACGATTAATCGGGTACAAACCGACCGTTAATGACACTGCGCCGCCGTTAACGAGCATTGTTGTTACCTCACTAGACGTGCGCGATGCGATAAAATCAACTTCTCCACTATACTAATGTTAATCGCGCTCTCTCGACTCATGCTGCTCTGCCGTGTTCGCAAGTGTATGCCTAATAGACATTTGAATTTGAAATATCATACAAGTGTACACACACACACACACACACACGGGCGCGCGCATAGGCCATACGAGTTGCGTGCTAAATCATGCGTACGTTAATGAACGAACGGAGATTCGTAACTGGCTGTCACTCGCGGCGATCGTTATGCACAGCTGTTTCAGCGCCAGCAATAGGCAGGAAAATCTCAACCCCTTTTCTCGATCCACCTACGACGATTAAGCAGTTTTCCCGATTGCTTGTATACAACTGTGCCACGACAGTTAACGACCTATCCGCATGTTACCTGCGAGCGTCTACCAGCGTTCCTATAGGTACGTGACATTTTGATTTTGACCACGACTTCGATGTGTCATGTAGAGGTACGCGCGGATTTTTCTCAAATAATATGCGGATGTAAGAAAATTTACGATCAACGAGTTGACTCACCTTGGCTAATTTGGCGACGGGGATGCTGCTGCAGTATTTTGCAATGAAATCAACAAACTGTATCACGCACAATTCGTTCCAGATTACGACCAATCGAACACTTTTCCTTGACTCCAAGGATGGAGCTCGTTTGCTTTTTTTTAAGCGCGAATGACTGTGTCGCATCTGATTCGCGTTTGTCCCTTTCCAGCAGGTACACCGCGTGCGATTCGTCGACCTCTTGCAGAATTTCGATTTCACTGTGTATGGCCGAGCCGAATTCGGCAACGGATTATTTCTCCCAGCGACAATTCAAAGTCACACACTGCACAGGCACTGAACTTTAACGTTTATTAAATAGTGTAAAGTCGAACTTTGTTATAGAGCGCGACGATGCATATTGAAACTTTTCGGCGATACGACACAATATCAACTATTGAATGTCTCGGGACGGATTGTCAAAATCGACGAGGCCTACATGGGCTTGGCTGCCTTCGACTCTCGCGCAACGCACCACCACACGTATTGTATACACATTTTGGCAAATCAGAGGCCTTCTCGCGGACTCGCGCCGCTTGTTGTTGCGGCGGCCGACGGCGGTGTGTTTACGCGAGGACAGCGACATCTGGACGCCAGCCGCTCTAAGCTCGGGCACGATGTTTACATTATAATATGTTTCTTCTGCCCCCCATGCTTCGCTGTCTGTCTGCCTGCGCGGCGGCGGACATTTGACGCGTCGATCGCTGCTGCCGCCGCAGCGTCACAGGCGAAATTCGTTCGTTGCCGCAGCTCATCGTTGCGGAGGATCAAGTTTGCCAAAATCCAACTAATTGACGTAGTACGATGCCATTTGCACGATAGACGGCATTTGCTCCGGAATTTGCGATGTGTGCGGGGAAAAAATTTTTGCACGCGAATCTTGGCGTGTCTCGCCATCTGACGTTGGAATGCGGATACGCCGTAGCAGCAAGAAACTGATTTTGAAAGTGACATATTTCGACTGATTTTCAGTCGAAGATACATCGACAGAATACAGCGATGATCATCGAATGAGAGATGTCAACGTTTACGTACGGTCAAAGTCATGGGATTTTCTTTTGGAGTCGTCTGCTCTGTGTGTAATCTGTCAATTTCTTTGTTTACAGCGGCGAGCAGAAGACAGCAGCAGCAGGCGCAGCAGCCAGCACAGCTTTTGTAGATTATGTAGGACCGTCTGCGAAACCGTCACGTATACCGTTGACTCATTGATATAGGCGTAAATCATGTGTTTTCCCGACTCTGCTTTTATAGTCGTCGTCGTCTTTGCAGCGCTTGCACGCAACACCGACAATAGCAGCAGCAGCAGCAGCAGCAGCAGCAGTAGTAGCAGCCTCAGCCTCTCGGCACCTAACAAAGTGACAACTCGTACACCTGTAATTCGCGCACAAAAATACTCGATACCGCTGATTTTTGCTAAGTATTTTGATTTTGAATCCTTTAGACACATAAACTACTGCCGCCGAGATATTTACACGCACACGTTCGTCCGCCGAGGACGATGCAGAACAACAGCTGACTTTGCTTTCGAGTGCATGGATTATTAGCCGCAGTGGCAGAAGCAGCAGCTATACAACAACAACAAAGACGACGGGACTCGATTGAAAAGCCGAGCAATACTTCTCTCGTTGAGGATCGTAACGATGGCTGAATCGAATCCGACGGGAAATTACAATTTCAAGGTCGTTCTGCTGGGCGAAGGCTGCGTCGGAAAGACTTCGGTCGTGCTCAGATATGTAGAAGATAAATTCAATGATAAACACATATCAACGTTACAGGTGAGCTCAATTATTGAGGTGTCTTATCTGATTATAATTTTTTTTCTCCGTTTGTCGTAAAATAATTAATCCAATTGTAACTCAATGAAACTCTTAAAGAGAACCAAAGTAAATTTGAAGGAATTTACTTAATGAAGACTTAAATATAGATGTCATTTAATTAAACAGATTTTTCATTTTTATTTTATCTTGGCTAATAATTTTGCCAAAATTCAATTGTAACAAGCATGATTGTGTTAAAGAAAAAATAATAACTAGTATATTTTAAAAGAAAATTACTTAATAAATTTAGGTTTCAATCATGTTATATATAATTATTCAAACATAAATTCAGAATTTTTAGCAGAACTCATTATTATTTTCATTGTTTTTTAAACAAAGCCAACATAATAAACAGTTATTTGAAACATAAATAATTTTATTTTACTACTCATTTGTCAATGAATCATTTCTTTGAACTGTACAACTGTATACTTATATAAGAGCACTTATAAGGTAGCTATTGGTTTCATCCTGTTTTTTAGGAACCTGTTTTATCTTTGAAGACTTTTATTGCTGTCGAGTGAATCATAATTAATGTGCAAATTGTTCTTAGATGTTTCTAATGTTAAATGATTTGTTTTCAGGCCTCATTTTTCAAAAAAAAATTAAATGTTAACAATAAAAGAGTTAACTTGGCAATTTGGGATACAGCAGGACAAGAAAAATTCCATGCATTGGGGCCTATTTATTATAGAATGTCTAATGGAGCTGTATTAGTTTATGATATAACTGATGAAGAAACATTTCAAAAAGTGAGTAATAGCATATGAGAATTAAAATTCATCTCATTTTGAAGCTTTTCATGCAAAAAATTATGTTTGAAAAATTTCAGGTAAAAAGTTGGGTGAAAGAATTGAAGAAAATGCTAGGAAATGAAATTTGCCTGGTGATAGCAGGAAATAAAATAGACTTAGAAAAAGAAAGAAACGTCTCGATCGAAGAGGCAGAAGAGTAAGTCAATTTGTTATTCTTCGCATAAGGCAAGCGCCAAATCTTTCAACGATGTGTAATTATTTTTCTCAGGTATGCGCGACAAGTCGGCGCGGTGCATTATAACACTTCCGCCAAATTCAATCACAATGTCGAAGAAATGTTCCTTGACCTAACGCAGCGCATGATGGAGCAAGCCCAAGAAGCTGAAATGCGCTCGAGCTTGACACGCAACAATAGCCAAAGACGCAACGTCGTTGTCATCGAAGACGAATCGATGGAAAGTGACCAGCCACGACCACGAAGTTCGTGCTGCGGTGGCAGCAGAGAATCGTAATTACACATTGAAACTTCACGAATATTACAATTTGGTTTTGTATACAATTGTCAAGTTGCAGAGAAATTGTAATGCGATGTTATACACGAAAGTTGAGCTGCGAGTATGAGTAGTTTGATTAAATACATTGTTGTGGAACAATGCAAAAACTTCCAAGCCGCTATGCTCACTGTGAAACTGAAATGTTTTCAACACTTCTGAAAACTTGGTTTGCGCGATTAAGAATTTGTGATAACTTTAGCCATATATCTATAAAATGAAGAAAGATAGGTGACGACAAGTTTTCGATAAAATAGCGTTATAATTACTTGATAATTTTGATTCGTCTTTGATGATAGTTTGTGCAATTGTTATTGGAGTCTTTGTTCATTCTGTAAATAAAAGAATTCGGTGATTTTGTTAAATAAATGAATCCAGAACAGGATCTTAATGAGGTTACTAATGGAGTTCTTTCTAAGAAAGCCAAAAGATCGACTATGTTTTAATTATAACGAATTAATATATGTAAGATATATAACTCATCTAATGTGATTCATTTTCATACTTTTTAAAGGAATTATCGTTTCCTTTGAGTGGTAATGCAATTTTTGACTTGCGTTCTATGGTGAGACTTTTTCACTAGTTTGGCTTGTTTGCAATACCACAAAATGATAATGGTTGAAAAATAATTTAAAACACAAATTTTTTGATAGAAAGCATGATTTTATATTAATTGATTGCAATGCAGCAACCAACTACAGATTTGATACGCTTTTTACGTAAAATTTAAAACAGTTTTTCACTCAATGAAAATCGTCTTACGAAAATATATAAAATGAAATCAAATGAACTAGCTATATCATTTGTACATAATACTAATGGCATTTTTTATGTAAAAACAAAGAACATAAAATATATGATTGTTCCATATAATTTTTTGTGTATTCTAATTCACAAAACAAAATTCCTAAACTTAATAACGTTTTAATTTGAATAACGCGTAAGTAATATTTGAATCAAAGTTGGTCACGTTCAATACACGTATTTTTATTCATTTCGAAATTTCGTATAAGCGATTTTCAGGGTCCTATATTCATAATTATTATTCCAAAAAACTTGAGTGTTTATTGAAAGTAATTGATCTAAACTTTTGAATAAACAGATATTCAGTACGATTATCAGAATATATTTTACAAACTTGAAAATCATTATTTCAACTTCATTGGTTGTGTCCCTCAAATGAGTTCGAATAAAAATTGTATTAGTTAAAGGTGTTATTTTCCAATCACCTCAGCTTCAAATTCCAATATTGCACTCTCCTTCAAATCACAAAAGATATATTTAATGAATCAAAAAAAAAATCTTTCTGATGAGTTGATGCACTTACTCCCAAAAAATTAAACCCTTCGAAAATTAATTGTTAGAAAAAAAAATTAAACGTCTAGTTTTCGAGTAAATATTCGTGTATTCAATATCACGAATTTATTTTTACGATATACGTAATATTTTGATTATTCAATTTATAAATATTCTTAGTAGTTTCTAATTGTTTATTTCAGTAACTATCCATTGTCTTGAAGTAGGAAGCGCTTGAAAAGTAGCACAAATGCCCTATTATAATGAAGACTGCAAGTTATAAGAAACCTACTCTATGAACCAATTTTTGACATTTTTCTTCATCAGTATTAATATTTATGAATTTATTTGCATCAAAGAAGCGTTAATTAATACATAAAGTCACTTGTTCAAAAGGGATGAATTCTTTATGTGAAACACATGGAAACCACTTTCATTTACATCACTTCAACTTTTCATTGAAGCAGTCGGTATCAATTTGGACTAATATGAAACGACTGAAGTATCACTAGCACCGGTACCAACGAACTTTCGCTTGAAACTTTTTTATAAAAAATGATGGATCATGAAAAATTCGTGGATAAGGAAGAACTTTCTTCGAAATTCAAAGACAAAATAAAATTGAATCAATTCCCACAAGTTGAGATTATTTTTCGGATTTTTTTCATGTTCCCGAATCAAGATAAACCTATCCATAAGATCGGAAAAGTTTTAATCATCTTTTTTTTGTGTGTTCTCACACTTGCTACGGTAAGTATTACTATATTTTCATATTATATCGTGAAAAATTACCTTAATTCAAGATGGTCAGGCCCTTAAGATAATCGAAGAAGCTAGAGAAGTCAACATCAACATCAGCAGTTTAGCAGAGTGTTTGATTCAAATTTCGGTACTGCTATGTTTTAAGATTATTTATATTCATCTTATAACAAATACTGATAAGGTTATTTTCTTTTTATGGAAAATGAAAATTATCAATATATTTTTAAAAACTAAATATATTAGTCCAATTTCACCGTGATAAAAATGTATGTATTTTTTAGTCCATCGCCATTATGTCAACAATTGTACGAATATACGAAACCAATGGTGCATCACAACAACAAATACTTACTAAAATAATTGGAGCAGCTTTCACATTTACAAAATATCCAGCCGGTAAAAACTTCATTTTTCACAAACATGATTCACGAATAATTTTGATACGTTTTTGACAGTACTGTGGTTTCCATTTATTGGTAGCTATGCTGTATCTCCAGTAGTTATACCAAAATTTCTAACTTGGGTTTCGACTCAAAATCAAACTTATCAAAAATCTTTACCTCTGAAATTGGAATGTTTCGTTGATGAAAATGAATACTTCTATTACGTTTTTGCATTTCAGTTTTTAATGACATATTTCGTTTGCTTGTTTCCATTATTATTTCTCTACTTCCAATGTGTGGTTATTGGAATTATCTATGGCCAACTCCGTTGTTTGCAGTACGTTTAAAATTATTAATCATTTTTTACTGACGAACTTTTCCTCATTTCGTACCAATATATGTTACCGTCATTAGGTATCCTTTGATTTTAAGCATGACATTATTTTATTTTAATTCTTTTGGTCAGATTTTCTTTCCTTTTAAACTATTTTTCATAATTCTAAAAGCTATATTATTCATTTATGACGAATTCTTTCCAAACGTTTTTTTATCCAAGTCCACTCTTATAATAAACTATTTCTTTACAATTAAGGAGCGAAAAGAGATCATTGACTAACAACTGAAAACAGCTGAAAAACATAAGTGGGAAAATTCCACACATTTTTACCGTCTTTCAAATAATCACGTAGAATTCATCTCTTTCCTTGTGGAATTTCACTATGGTTTTTATGTGAATTTCCACGTGGATATTTTATAATTATACTTGAAATATTTTAGTTTTATCTTTATTTTAGATATCGCTTACAAGAATTAGACGTTCAAGATGATTCGAATATTGCCATGGTCGAAAAAGCACCTAACAATTTAATTTACATAAAACTGAAAGAGATAGTTCATCAGCATCAAATTTGTATCAAGTATGTAAATATTTATTTAAAAAATCTTGAAGTAAAGTTTTTATTCCCTGACATGAAATTGCGTGTGATTCAGTGCTTTTTGTTTATTTGGGTTCTAGATTGCATGAGCATCTGTGTTCTATAGGGAGTTTTATATTTTTTTCCTCACTCATAGTAGTTGTGTTCAACTTGGTTTTAGATGGGACAGCGGTAAATATTGAAATAATTAGCACCTACAGTCAGAATAAATTAATTCCAAAATCACGATCAATAAAAAATGACACTCATTTTGTTTAATTTATATATGAACTTCGTGTTACGCGTTTTTAGTAACAAATAGTTTTAAAATTCATGCAGGGTATTGAAAATTTTCATTTGATATATTTAAAATTTACATGCAGATGGTAATTTTATTCGATTCGGATATATACGGAGCCGCGAGAATGTTGGCCGCGTATTCTTGTGCGATGATGGCTTTCATGTGCATTTGTGTTCCAAGTCAAATAATGAGTAATGCCAGCAACGATTTCTTTACCCAAAGGTAAAATGAGGTATAATAATGATTACTGTATTATTAAATTGTACATCATTTTTTAATATACAACATAGTTATTGCACCAATTGGTATAATTACCGACCAAGCACGAGAATCAACTTAATATTCATAATGAAAAGGGCAATCAAAACTTTAGAAACTCGAGCTGGACCAATGATCGATATGAATTTTGAAACGTTCAGCGAAGTAAGTAGATTGATTCTAATGTAAAAAGTTGATTTACTAATCGTTATAAATATATAATAATAAAATTATTTTTATAGTTCATGAAGCGATCAGTATCATTCATCACAGCTTTCCGATCATTATACGTTGTATATCAAGAGGAGCAGCGAGTGTAAAATTTTATAATCTGTAAGATTACAGATTATAAGTAAGTGGGTTCAATCGCAGTATCAACGAAGTGCTTCTGTACTTGAACAGCGGATGACCAAAATGAACCAAATAATTTTTAATCGAATTCACGATTCTGCCGTGTTTTATGCAAATAAACAATTGATTTTTTAGAATTGTTTAAACGATAGATTTAGGCCTTAAGTTCAAGCTCACTAATTTATGAGTATTGATTTATCCTCCATGATAGCTAAGATTTGGCGATTTTTTTCAAGACTTTAATGACGATTTAAAATACGTAACGATATAGAATTTTTGATTCGGTTCAAATGTCTTGGAATAAATTACGCATTACTAGTGTTTTGAGTTTGATACTAGGTGTATATTTCATAGTGGAAAAACATAATATGAATCGAATCATTAAATTCACTGATTATTCATTTAACAGCAATGATTTAATATTTTCGACTTTACAAGAGTCCACCGAATGGAAAATAATATCTTCGCCTGCATCCGGCCCAGTATCTTTTGGCTCTTCCTTTACCCCGAACAACAATCAAGTTTGATGGAGAAGCAATAGTTTGAAAAAAAATTCATGGCATAAATAAAAAAAATATAATACCTACCTGAATCCTCTTTGCCTTTCATTACTTGCTTGATTATATGTATTCACAATTTTGAGAAAATATTCGAGCTTAAACCCCACTTGAGTAGCCAACACTGTACCTCGAATTTACCGATTGACTAACACTTGCTTACTGCAGGGATTCAGCCTTGAACCAGCGACTGAACGAACTATTCATATGTTAGGAGGTGACCCTGCGTCCAACCATTGTGATTTGTGATAACTCCTTGGCGATACTTTCCCTTCTCTATCGTCGACGCGATCAAACTTTAGAGATGTGTTATAACTACTTTTTGCGTAATTTTTGGTTACATACGAGATCACTATGCGGCTCATTTATGCATGATACAACGTCAAAATCGCATTCGCGAATAGATGCTTCATAATCGGATTTTTTTTATTATATGTGTGGCGAGGATGTACTTACAGAGGTATGTAGTTGATCGGAGTCAAACGATAATGACAATAGTATTTTTCGCATCGTTAAATTCACAATATACTTTGCATGGAACAGACTGAAGTGTCAGTACTTGCAGAGTTTTTTGTATCCAAAATTTGCGTTGTCCAGATTTCCTTGTGTGAGGATCGTTAATGAATAGTTATTGCTGCAAGGGCGAGATTCTTTACTCGCAAACAAATAGAGAGTAAATACTTAAGAATTATTTTTATATTTAAGTTTTTGTAAAAAAAGGCGAGTAGAATATTTTTTGCAGTCACAAAAAAATTATTAATGGATTGAAATGCTTCACTGTGCTATAAAAACAAAATGATACTTATTTGCAAATTTTTCTAAAATTTCGTGATGTAGTTCAATGATTGCAGAAGTCTTCATTGTGTCCAAATGTCTCGAAACAAATCTTATGCTCTTTGCATTAGCTCTGAATATGTATTTCCTTGACTCGACGTTCAAGGTGACTTTTTCGTTTAAATGATATGCGACAAATCTCAAGAAATTGTCTTATTTGCCATACCACAAAATAATAAAAAATATTGTATTAAAGATTTTCAGGGACCTTTATTCAAAACTATCGTTCTGAGAAACTTAAGAAACTTGTTTATCGAAGGAAGTTAATCTATATTTTTGAACAAACATATATTTAGTACGATTATCAGAAAATATGCTACAAACTTGAAAAGCATAGTTTTGTCTTAAAAAATTAATTTTGATTGTGTCCAGCGAATAAGGTAATTAAAGTTTTTATCAGACCAGAGTTCTAATATTACACTACCCTAAAAATCACAAAAGATATATTTCTGTGGTGGAAAGGCATAACGACTTAAGTCCATTTTTCGTATTTTCGAGAAAAACGCGTTTTAAGTTGATTGTGCCAGCCTAACTAGACGCAGACGAGTTGAGGTCTGAACTTATGATGTTTTAAGCTACTATGAGGTAGCGTTTGAACTATGTACTTATGAAATTGAAAGGCGCATCATAGCGATGATAGGGATCAGAAAATATGGACTTGAGTCGTTTTGCCTATTCACGGTTTGCCCTTAAGTCCACTTTTGACGGTCACACTTTTTTCAATATCGATAATTTCGCGCAGTTTGTCATCATAACCTCATTTAATGATTTCACATTGATAAAATAGCTCATTTAACGTTCTACTGCCGTCAGATCTCAAATCTTGCAGCGAAAAAAGGCCAAACTGAAAATCGCGAAAATTGCCCCTCGCGTATCAAATGTAACAATCGTATAGTGTAATTCACAACATTCGAAGAGTGTGGAGCTATGTATAACATTCTAATATCATTTTCTTTCATTTTCAAATCAAATTAGACTCTTTATAGCATTTTGAAACTCGCAAAGGTGGACTTAAGTCGTTTTGCCTTTCCCCGGTCTTCGCGAAATGGACTTGAGTCGTTATGCGCGATGCTGCAACTAACAATAGACGCTATATTCGTCTATTCAGACCCTTGTACATTAAAGTAGACACTAAATATAGACGTTTTTCATCATAAAATCGATTTCCAAAAAAATGGACTTGAGCCTTTCCACCACAGATTTAATCAATAAAAAAAGATAATTTTTCTGATGAGTTGATAAACTTATTCCCGAAAAATTAACCACTTTGAAAATTAATTAGTAGAAAAAAACGAAACATCTAGTTTTCAGGTAAATATTCGCTGACACAAAATTCAATATACATCTATTTGACTTTATTCTCAATGAACTACGGCATATTTTATTCAATTAATAATTATTCCAAATAATTATGCCGCTTTTAATGCATGATCAGAAATTAACTTAGGTAACTAACTCAAGAAAGTATATAATCAATAATATAAAGGTTTGATGATTTCAAGTATATCTACCCTATTATACCCTACCCTACTATATTATAAGAACATTGCACGTGCCAAGGCGCCTACTCAATGAACAATTATTTACAATTTTCTACATCAGTAGTAATATTTATGCCGGATAGGCTTATTGCATCTTTCAATAATCAATTGTTTGTGCGTCAAAGAATCGCTAGTAGATATATAAAAGAATTTGTTTAAAATCACTGAATTCTTCAATGGATGCATAAAACTTTCATCCTACATCACTTCATCGTTTTAATGATGCAGTCATTTTCAGTATGGGTTTATATATAAAACGCTCGAAATATCATGTGTAGCAGTACCAACGAATCATTGTTCGAAAATTTTCGGTCAAAAACATGGTTTATAAAAGATTCGTTGATAAGAACGAACTGTCTTTCAAATTAATTAACAGTTTGAAATTGTATCAATATCCACATGTTGAGATAGTTATGTGGATGTTTTTCCTTTTTCCAAATCAAAATAAAAGTATCCATTGGATCGGAAGGTTTTTAATCATTTCTTTTGTATGCGTTCTCATTGTTTGTGCGGTGAGTATTTTTGCATGTATGTATTGTAAACGAATGTCTTAATCTTAAATTCCATGACCAGGGCATTAAGACAATCGAAGAAGCTAAAAAAGCCAACGTGGACATCGGTGGTTTAGCAGAGTGTTTAATTATAATTACGATGTTGCTGTGTTTTAAGATAATTTATATTCATCTAATCGTGAATTCCCATAAGGTTATTTTCATTGTAATTATAATTCATCATGACCGTAAAAAATATTTTTTATCGGAAATTTGATAGAAGAAATTAGAAAAATTGTCTGTATAAAAAAACGTATTTATTTTTAGATCAACAGCATTTATATAACAATTGTACGAGCTTACGAAAACAGTAGTGCACCAAGACAACGAATCCTTACAAAAATAATTGGAATGACTTTTGAAATTATAAAGTATCCAACTGGTAACAATATTTTTTTCGACTAATTTTCATAAATAAATATGATACATTTTTACAGTGATGTTTTATTCATTGTGCGGTTGCTATGCTGTATCTCCAGTAGTTATACCAACATTTTTAACTTGGATATCGACCCAAAATCAAACTTATCAAAAATCGCTACCTCTCAAATTAGAAGTTTTCATCGATGAAAATGAATACTTTTATTATATTTTTGCATTTCAGTGCATAACGGTAATGATGATTTGCTTTTTTCCACTATTATTCAACAATATCCAATGCTTGGTCATTGGAACCATCTTTGGTCTGCTCCGTTGTTTGAGGTGAGTTGAGTATTTTAACAATTTTTTAATAAGTTTACCTTCACATTTATAATATATTTCCAACTATAGAATTTCTTAGAGGTTATTGATGTTAGAAATTTCTATGCAAATGTGAATATTTGATAATTTTCATTTTATTATTAGTTGAACTATTGAACGTTTCATTTTAAACTAACTCTCATGGTATGATCAAAAAATAATGTTAAATATGAATGCTACAAATTAATTTTATGTACGTAGCCCCATGTTTACAATCATCCATAAATTCATTATTAAAAAATAAATTCAATCGACTGCAATATTGCATTGCAAATACCACACTGTTTTGCCTATTTAAATTATTTGCAAGCAATAGAATTTATTTAGAGGCATAACCATACAATTCTTTCTTCTACATTGCACCTCTATTAAAAAAAATTGCTGTATTTATATTTTTCGAGTGGAAATAGATTTTTTGTTTTTCAACATGGGCCAAATGTTATACGAGTTAGTTCATAATCAATTATAAAAATCATAATTAATATCTGAAGCCCCAACACTCTATCAATTGATGATTTTCTATTTGCTCGTTAGAAAATTTTGTGGGATGACAATAAAAAGACGTATAGATACCTATAGTAGTGAGTAACTATTAATCTTTGAAATCACGATAAGAATTCGTATTTTCTTTTGCAGAAGAGAATTTTTTGACATAGGGTATTCGTTAAAAATTTGTGAAATAATTGGGGAAAAACTAACACTGTATTAGTTTGATTCAAAACCTCGCATGGAATCTATTTCCTCCTAGCGAAATTTCTCGACGATTTAACTTTTATATTTTATTCAGATACAGCTTACAAGAAATAGACATTGAATATGACTTGAGCACTGCCATAGTCGAGAACCCATCTAGCAATTTAATTTACAAAAAACTGAAAAAAATAGTTCGTCAGCATCAAATTTGTATTGAGTAAGTAAATATTTATTTAAAAAATCCAGATTTAATATTTTCATTTTATGATAAACAATTGATTTTTGTTTTTTGCTTTTTGTTTAATTGGAATTTAGGCTGCATGAACATCTGTGTTCCATAGGAAATTTTATATTCGTTTCCTCAATTATGCTAATCGTATTCCACCTCGTTTTAGATGGAACAACGGTAAATATTATAATAATTAAAATCAATAGGTTCAGTAAAGACCAATCCTTTTTTTAGAATTAAATTTAAAATGTTTTGCTTGTGCAAATTGTGTTAGTATATTTATTAAACTAAAAATTTCGTTTACGCACGTGCTCATTTTGCTGAAAAAGCCTACATATTCCCTTTATTATTTTATTATTGAAATATATTTATTTGATGTATTTTTAATTTTCATGCAGATGGTAATTTTATTTGACTCAGATATATATGGAGCGACAAGAATGTTGGTTACTTATTCTTGTGCGATGATAGCTTTTCTTTGTATTTCTATTCCAAGTCAGTTAATTAGTAATGCCAGCAATGATTTGTTGATTCAGAGGTGAAATTATATATAAGCCAAATTCTGAATAATTAAAAAATTGTAATCTATTTTTTAACTTGTTACACAGTTATTGCACCAATTGGTATAATTACCAACCAAACGCTAGAATAATCTTAACATTCATTATGATGAGGGCAAAAAAAACTCTAGTAATACGAGCTGGTCCAATACTTGATATGAACTTTGAATCGTTTAGCAGAGTAAGTGGATTGTTTTCGATGTAAAAAAATCGATTATATAAATTTTATAATAATATTTCATTTTATAGGTCATGAAACTATCTATATCATTCATTACAGGTTTCCGATCATTATATGCTCTATTTCAAGAAAAGGAGCATGTGTAAGAGCTCGGGGTCCTATGAGATTACGATTCCCGGTCCCATTAATAAATAAATCAAATCTAATCGAATTAAATCACTAAGTTCAAATTCTGTAAATAAGTTGGGTTCAATGCCCCGAACAAAAATTTAATTACATTTCCGAGTGGAATGCAGTCGAAATTTTTAGCTAGTTGTTTTGCCACATTTTTAGAGTGGATCTTCCGTCAAATTTATCAAGTAGATCTTTGACACGTTGACAGGGGTTTTCGAATACATTTTTTGGGTGTTGATCACGAAAGTATATCGTGGAAGAGATTAAAAGTTTGATATGAAAATTGACTTATTGATACATAACTTACCTTGACGGGCCCTGCTTCACGTTGGCTGTATTTTTCAAGTAAATAATACTGTTTCAATAAGTTTTTTTCGGAAGTAAAGTGAAATTTAAATTTTGTGTATGTTTACTTCGTGATGTTTCAATATCATTTAATTCATATAACTGGCTTTTCATTACGATAAACTGAAATCGGGAGTTTAAAGTGTCATGTAAAAGTATACGGTGGCCTCGTGTTTGGATTACAATCAGAGAAGGATCCAATTGAATTGAGAAAGATCCATATAAGCTACTACTGTAACTCTAAATTCACACCGATATTAGCAACAAAGTTCAATTAGTAATTGCAGCTTGATTGTGTTTTCGATAAAGGTTTTGTTGTTGGTAATTGATATTTAGGTAGATGGCGCACACGATGCATTGATCATGAGCTTTTTATTTTCTGATAACGTGATTGAGTACGAGTATGGGTTATGAGTGCACTGAATAGTACTAGTATATTTATAAAATGATAAAGATAAGTGAATTTAAGCTTTCAATAAATCTGCGTTACAATGACATGACAATTGGTATTTGTTTTTGGAGGTAGTTTATTAGTTATTCTTTTATTTGATAACTTTTATACGACATTAAACTACGATAAAAACGCCTCAAAAGATAATTTGAAACGGAAATATGTTTGCATTAAAAAAAAGTGTCAGTTCATAAGAATTCAATGCATCGTTCAATTATTCATTCGATATTCTTTGTACGTACAATTAAAAGAAATTTTGACGCCATTAAAATCGTCTTTTACAAATATAAAAATAAGAAAAAAGGAAACAGCTATATAATTTGTACATAATAGTAATAGCGATTTTTATGTACGCGAAGAACAAAAAGTATACAATTGTTCCATATGATTTTTTTGAGTATCTCAATTTATAAAAGAAGTTTAAAAATTTTCAACTTAAGCATATTTTGAATTAAATTTACATGTAAAATACTAAATTATGAAAACAGATGATTAATATATGATTTTTCATTCAAATGTGATGAAAATGTAATACCAAAAATTTTCAAGAGTTACCATGAACCATCAGTTGTTCGTGGCCTTCGAAAGATGTCAAATCAACATGTTAAATATGCCAGAATCCAATCACTTCAGCAGAGATCCAATATTGCATGCTCCTACAACTCAAGAAAATATTTAAAAAATTCTCCAAAAATAAACTTCGATAGTAGAAAAAGATAAATATTCTGACGAATTAATACTCTTTCTCGGAAAAAACTAACCACTTTGAAAATTAATTTATGGTAAAAATTATTTCGCTTTTTACGAATGGTCAGAAACTAGTATTTCTGAAAAATATACAATCAAAAACAAACAGATTCGATAATTTCAAGTAGATCTATTTGTTAATATCATGAACTACATAAATAGATTTCACAGAAACTTTTTTGTAACATAATTTACTCGTATTAAGAATTGTTTATTAAAATAATTAACTAGAACAAAAACTATTTTATGATGGCCGCAAACAACCAGAAACTTACTGAATGAACCAATTTTTTCTTCATCAAAATTAATATTTATTCCGACTAGAAATATACGAAGTATTTGAATATATATAGAGGTGTTACTACACTTCTTGATTTAGGAAATTTTATTCGCGTCAAAGAAACGCTAAATAATTCATCAAAGCATAGTTGAAAAGCAAAAAAGTCTTTATTTTATACCTTATTGTACAACCATTGTACGTGGCAAGGAGCCTATTTAATGAACGAATTTTTGAAATTTTTTTCCATCAGTAGTAATATTTATGTCCAGTAGGTGCTACTGCACTTCTTGATTAAGAAAATTTTATTTGCGTCAAAGAAGCGCTTGTTAATTCATAAAAGCATTTGTTTAAAAGTACTGAATTGTTTACTTGACACATAAAACTTTCATCCTACATCACTTCAACTTTTCATCGATGCAATCGAAACAATTTGGACTAATATGAATTGCCTGAAATATCTCCTACACCGGTGTCAACAAGCTATCACATTCATTTTTTTCGTCAAAAACATGGCACATGAAAGATTTGTGGATAAGAACGAACTGTCTTTCAAATTCGTAGAAAAATTAAAATTGCATCGCTTTCCTCATGTCGAGATAGTTTTACGAATTTTTTTCATCTTTCCAAATCAAGATAGATGGACCCATTGGATAGGAAGATTTTTAATAATGCTTATTTTTTGTGTCCTTACCGTTTGTACGGTAAGTATTTGTACTTTTATATAATGTAAGCAATTATCTTAATCCAATATTACATGATCAGGGCATTAAGACAATCGAAGAAGCTACAAAAGTAGACATCAATATCGGCAGTTTAGCAGAGTGTTTAATTCAAATTTCGATATTGTTCTGTTTCAAGATAAACTATATTCATCTAATCGTTAATTCCGATAAGGTTATTGTTTGCAATTAAAGTTCAGAACTACCCTAAAAAATATTGAACAACTTAATCTACTTTTTACAATGAAAAAAATGTATGTCATTATTAGATTACCAGCATTATAATAATAATTTTACAAATATATGAAAGCAATGGTACATCAAGGCAACGAATACTCACAGAAATACTTGGAATAGCTCTTGAAATTACAAAGTATCCAACCGGTAATTAATTAATTTTTTTGAATATGTTTCATGAATAATTTGATACATTTTTGCAGTGATGTTTTATTTATTGAGTGGTTCCTATGCTATATATCCAGTTGTTATACCAACATTTCTAACTTGGATATCGACCCAAAATCAAACTTATCAAAAATCTTTACCTCTGAAATTGGAATGTTTCGTTGATGAAAATGAATACTTCTATTACGTTTTTGCATTTCAGTTTGTAATGACATATTTCACTTGTTTGTTTCCACTATTACTCAACAGTATCCAATGTCTGGTTATTGGGATTATTTTTGGCCAACTGCGTTGTTTGCAGTACGTTGATAATTCATTAAGGAAGTTCGGGAGTTACAACAAGTATTCACTATTAAACTTGTTTTTACATTTAGATTAAAATACAATTTTTCAGCAAAAAAATTAGTTGAAAAATGGATAATCACGTTTTTTAAAACATAAACATGCAAAAACTCAATTTTCACGAATCGTGTTTCACGAATAACCGATTTCACGAATGCTTTTTTCACAAATACTCATATCCCGAATTCATATATCATGAATGAATTTTTCACGAATTACTTTGTTCACGAGTATGTATAAATCGTACACAAATTTATTTATATTAAAATGCATCTCATAAAATCATGTAAAAATTCATAGTAAAATATTGCTTCCAATCAATTATAAAAATTCCAATTCATTTCCAGCTTTTTTGTATGTGACATAATCATTTGTAATATTTTGAATTTTTTTCTTATAATCCAACCATTTTTTTTTCGGTAAAGCTTTCACTTTTCTACCCAAAAAAAATCAAAAAACTCAGGGAAGATTACGTCTCATTGTGTTTCGATCTGAGACTTCCGATCTTTTTTAAAATAGTTTCCCAAAAATTCTGAAAAAATTTAAGGATGTACCTTGAACATTCCTAAGATTTTTTCGTTTTATAATCATTTCCTCTGAATATTTATTATGATAAAATTAAAAATAATTGAAAACTAATTGTTGGAATTGAAAGAAAAAAACAATTGAAAACTAATAATTTGTTTTCCATACCAAAAATTCAATATTCTACGATCATTTAAAGTCACGATTGTAGGCAATTAATTCTTCAGTGAATGAGGCGTTGCTGATCAAAATCGAATAAAAATACTGCAACATTGTTGTAAATAATTTAGCATTTAGTACAAACAATATTTTTTCTCACTCTTACCAAAGTATATTATCCATACATATTAATATTATCATCATTGCGTATTCAGGAAGCGTAATAAATAATATTATTTAAAAGCTGGTTCTAGCGTATAGAGGGCCGTCATATCAGCCTTCACTCAATAGTTTATGAGATACAGAATAGTGAACCTTAAAAATCAATTTTTTCGCCCAAGCCGCCATTTTGTCAAAGAAATTTTTTTACTATACTAATTATGGTTTCATAAATTACAGACCTTAATAATACGTTTTATATAAATTTCAACCCCATAAAAAATGATAAAAGATTAATAAGTTGAAATGAAAAAACAATTGACTGTTAAAACTCGTTTTTTTTGGTAAATTTGCAATATTTTTATGAAAATTGTTAATTTAGACAATTTTAGGCAATTTTATAGTAGTTTTCATATTTTTTTCTCTTTTCGATTAAGACATGGTAATTGTGATTTTTCATTTTAATATATTTCAATGAAAAATTTTCATTCGTGTTCAGACGATAGCAAATGGGTCAAAATTTTGAATCAATTTTTATAGCTTGTTAAAAATCCGTGACATAAATAGGGAAAATAAATTAACACCTGTTTTAAATAATCACCTGGAATCTATCTCTTTCAATATAAAATTCGTCCTATGAGCCCTTCCGCGGGTAAATATAGCTGATTTTAATAAATAAATACACTTCATTTATTCAAGTTACATTTTTCTCTTAGATACCGCTTACAAGAACTAGATATTGAAGATGACTTAAATATTGCCATTGTCAAAAAACCACGAAACAATTTCATTTTAACGAAACTGAAAGAAATTGTTCGTCAGCATCAAATTTGTATTGAGTAAGTACATTTTCATTTCATGATATCAATTGCTAACTGTTTCATTTTCAACCACATTTTCCAAATACATTATTGACTCGAATCTATGAAAACGTTGCTCTTTAAATATGATTTTCATAATTTTAATTTGTTTTCAAGAGTTTTTCTTTATGTGTGTTTTAGGTTGTATGAGCGTCTGTGTTCCACGGGAAATTTTTTATTCATTTCTTCATTTTCGATAATTGTGTTTAACTTCGTTTTGAATGGAACGGCGGTAAATATCAAAATAATTGAAATCGATTGGGCCCAAGAAAATATATTCTCATTTAAGATCCAATAAAAATTAAAAATATCATGGTCCATTTCTATGCCCTTTAAATAAATATATGTTTTGTATAATATATGATGTATGATTTCTTTAAATAATATATGATGTAATCCCTCTTTTTTTTTAAAAAGCTTTCCCGCACATGGTGTACGAATTTCCGTGCTTTTTTTTAACAAGTTAATCTCGGATATTAAAAAAGTTTAATTTGATATATTTTGAATTTATATGCAGATGGTAATTTTATTTGACTCAGATATATATGGAGCTCTGAGGATGTTAGTTGCTTATTCTTGTACCATGATATCTTTCATTTGTATTTGTATTCCAAGTCAATTAATGTGTAATGCCAGCAACGATTTGTTCATTCAAAGGTGAAATTATCCTATAGCCTAAATTTACAAACATTTACATAACTGAATTTACAAAAAAATGCATATGATTTTTTAAATTATATAGTTATTGCATCAATTGGTATAATTATCGACCAAGCATTAGAATCATATTAATATTCATAATGATGAGGGCAATGAAAACTTTTGTAATTCGAGCTGGTCCAATACTTGATATGAATTATGAATCGTTTAGCGGGGTAAGTGAATTGTTTTAATTGTGAAAATAATCCATTATTCAATTTCTAACAGTAATATTTCATTTTATAGGTCATGAAACGATCAGTATCATTCATTACAGCTTTTCGATCATTATACGCTTTATTTCAAGAAAAGGAGCTCGCGTAAAATCTATTAATAACTAAATTTACGTACTGTAACTAATCTGAGTTCAATGCGTAATATTGAAATTTTCCACATCCGAGTAAACTGCATCAACTAATTTCCGCCTACGCTGGTATCAAAGTAATCGATCCCCTAAACAACGCTTCAACTGTAAGGATCTATGGGAAGCTAAGCCCTCTAAGGATCAATGAAGAAGCTATTAATACATTTTTTTTGTAAATGCTATTTTTTAAGTAATCATTGCAACTTTTATTTCAATATGAGTAGTACAACTAAGCGGGGACTGAGGCACCTCGGAGCTGGTGCACACGGAGCTGGTGCATCTTGGCGCTGGCGCAATTGATGATGCACAAAATGTTGAGTAACCCAACTTGCGCATCATAAACTGCGCCAGCACCGAGGTGACCCAGCCCCTGCTTAGTTATACTACTAATACGGTTTGTAGTACGGTTTGTATCGATAATCGTTGCTTTTTATTAAGTTTGTTTTGATTATATATGTTTTACTGGCATACTTGTGGAGCACGACACGCGCTCCTCGATATCTAGTTCTAATATTTTTGTTCATCCCTGTATTAAGATTGTATCAGATTTCATTATCACTTTTTAAAAATAATTTATCTTCAAATAAGTTTTCTTCAAGCGATAACGTATTGTTGAAATTGCGTTTGTGTTTTAAGCCATTGACCTCTTTTAAATTCAACGAAATTATAATAGCTCACTTAGACTTTGAAAAAAGGGTCAGCTGATAACATTTTAATGCAATGCAATACTAAATTATTCATTTAATATTCATTTTCCTTGAAAGTTAAATAAAAATTGTCTTACGAAAATATAGTTAATTACATTATTCGGAAATTTAGCAACTGGAATATTTTATATTAGAAAATAACTTAAAAAATATTTATTTCATAAAAAACATAATAAAACTCAAAATTCAGATCAAGTTTGATCCAAACTTCTGGCACCAAAAAATTTATGAGGCCTCCTCACTTCGTCATTTAGAATTTTTTGGTCCTTGAAATTTATATATAAAAATATTTTTTTAATTTTTACGCCTTAACAAAAAATTAAGAATTTTGATTGAAATGAAATGCTATTATTATAACAAAAAGTTTTTCATGCTGAAAATGGAAGAAATGACAGGCAATAACGGTATATTCAAACGTAAAATTTTAAGCTCATTTCAATATTGACTTTTTCAATATGACCTTATATTTCACCTTGAACACAACCTCAAAACTACAGTGAACCCAAAATCGATTTTAGGCGCAAACCGCGACCGAATAAAAGGCGCGACTGTTTAATTAGACTGCTAGTCCATTTCCAGGCACTATTATAAGAACATGACATATTTACTTGTCCATGAAGCGATTGTTCTATGAAAGAGGTCAATAATAAGAGTCATTATCTACCCAGCACTCTTGGTGCCGGGAATCTTCGGATTTGTTCAAAACAAATTTCTATGCAAGCTTTCAAAAAAGTTTACCTCAGTTTGCAAATTAAATAGAAATTACGTATTAATTTATTAAGTAATTCAGTCTGAAAACTGGACAATTTTTATCTAAATTTTGCATAAGTTTTATATCGATCTCTAAACAATTTATATAAAGACCATATGAATCACGAATGAACATTTGCTATAGGATAATATTAAAAATAAAAAAGGCATTGTTTTATGTAATCTCGATAATAATTAACTTATAGTTGAATTTCATCGTTTCGAAACTAAATTCTTCATTTTGTTAAATATGAATCATTCGTCTTGAAATTATTCGTCTACAATGCTTGAAATCCGAGGATATAATGTCAAGAAATTTGAGAAAGAATATGCGTACTGGACTTTAATATTCATGCGTATTTCATTCTTGTGGCCTTATGAAAATAAAACTGTGAAAATTACTGGAAGATGCGTATTTATCTTTCATTTTACATTTGAAATTTTTAATTTAGTAAGGCCACCAAAATTATGTGTTTTGATTTATAACAATATAAGTTACAGAACATATTTCTGCTTTGTAGACAAAAGCTTTTATCTACAAAACATTGGGGAAGCCTTTCAATTATGAATTTGCAATCATGAATGTATTTGAATTAGGCACAGTAATAACAGTTTCCCTAACTACATATGCCACCTTCGTGCAAATTGAACGAAAGGTAATTCCCCAAAATTCTCACACTTCAAAAGTATGGATATCATTTTTATTACAAACAATCTAGATTAAAGAGTTCTTGGAGCAAATGACCATGGAAGCATTACACTACAAAGGTGGATGTAAGGAAGAATGCGAAATAATTTCCAATGCTTATTATCATCAGGCAAAGATAAGCCACACTTTTACAAGTTTATTAAATTATTTATAATCTCTAGTCATTATGATTTCAAACGTGAGCATTGTTATTCTTTCAGTCATGATTTTCACTTCTTTTATTACGTGGACAATACTACCTGTTGTATTCCCAAGCATTGTTTCTTTCCTATTTCCAAAACGATTTAATTTAACGAATATATTATGTACCACGGAAATGTTTCCAAAATTTGTAAGCTCAATAATAAAACATTCATGAATAATTTTAAGGACATTTACCTATTAAAATATACGCAACAAATCATTATTTTAAAGCCTGAATAATTTACTTTGTTAAAAAATTTTACATTAAAATCTCATTGAAGCAAAACTATTCGCACAATAATTACTATAATGAATTGTGATTTTCTGTTTTAACTACATAAGCATAATATGTGTGTAAATTGTATGCCGAATTGGTAATTGGGAAGAACAATAAAAATTCTATTGGATATGGTATTTCCACATTGATCTGAACATGAGTTTATTAAAAATTGAGGTGTTGAAAAAGAAAGAAAAATTAAGAGTCGCCAAACAAGCCACTCGTGTCGGCATACCTAGCCGGCATTCGTGCATACACTGTGCGCAAAAACGCCTTCTGGGCACTCGTTGTATAAATAAATATTTTTTCATCAATGGTAATCTCAAAATAAGATTTTTTAAAATTAAACCAACTTCCACAATCAGTCGTACTGATAATCATTTAAGTTTACTAAAAAGCCCTAGGCCCAGTTACACTTTTGCCGTTGCAACGTACACTACGAAAACATAAACAGAGCGAATTATTGTTCACGTTTTCTGTTGGGGAGCGGATCGTTTTACATCTAGTATATCTTCAGAGCAATGCTCGCCATTCAGAGCATTTCCCGTTTGTATAGATCAATGCTCACTATTCAAGATAAGCTACCGTTTATAGGAACTACTAGTCATTTACACTTGCGGCCTTTATGATGACGAAGAAGCTCAAATAGTTCGTTTTGCATTTAAGTAGATTAAAAAAAATTTGCGATATTTTTTTTCTAACAAATTTTTACTTTTTTTATCATTTCTTTTCAGGATCAAAATAGTTTTCTAAAATATTTGTACAGTATTTATGAGAAACAAGCAGCTAAGCTTCAATGTAACATCAGAAACCTAGAGACTAATTGAATATTTCAAAATTTGCATCCAGAATATTTTCTAAATACAATCATTCTTTTCTTTCGAAAATGAAATTTGCCTTTAGACTAGTTCTTCGTTTGTCTGTGGGCACAAATGGAATATCTCGACGTCACTCATTTTTTCGGCAATTTGGCAACAAACGGTGTAAGGCAGATCGACATTGCCGTAAGACTAAGTAGTTTTTCTCAATTGAGAAGAAGTATTATTTCTTAATAACAATACGTCAAGGCTTGATTAAAAACATAGTATTCGTGATGCAGCACGATTATAAATTATTTAATTATTTTTCAATACTTTAATTCAGGTCTACTACGACGAAAATTATGCAATGCCAACAAGTTTTTTAAAGAAATTGAAGAGATTATGAATCTGAATGTCTTTCATTGATCGAGCATATAATTCAATACCTCAAAAAAATACGGATTATACGTTTAAAGATGTCTGGTTCTGTGTAGTCTTCACATACGTTTCAATACTGTAAAAAATAAAACCACTGCAATTATCATCTTAAACATGCGGCTATATCAATCAATAATTCTAAAGATAATGATAAATTTCTCTCCCTACTCGCTCTTAAGCGCTTCACCAACTCAAGGAATCACACTGACATGCCCAGCCCAAACGAGACAACTGTACGCCGTAAGCACAAGACGTAATAATACCATAATTATATAATATTACATCTCAATCGGTGAGTACCTCATAACTTTAAGTTTGCAAATAATAATAAGACAATTAAATTTGATAAAATAACTACAGGCGAAGCTGCAGATCTAAACTGACGTTGCAGTATTTTATTATGCTCATTCTTTGCATTTCTATTTGTGACTCAATATTTTGAAATTTAAAAAAAAATTCAGTAGCAATTTTAATGCTATAATTATATTTTCGTTCCACAGCAACATTTCAACGATGGGCCATCCGATCGAGATAGTAAAAATTTCACCCGATAATACTTCGCTTATGTTTAATGAGGAATCGCTTACTCGATTACTAAATCAAGATGACCGCCGCTTAATGATCGTGTCCATGGCAGGGCACTTTGACAGGTCCAAAGATCTATTGCTCAATTTTTTTCTGCGTTACATAAATTGCCAAGTAAGTACACACTGAAATAAAATTGAGAAAAATTTCATTTCATGTCCTCTGAAAACTGTAAATTAAAAATAAAATCGAGTGTGAAAAATGAAAAAAATCGTTTGCATGGCTTATCTTACATCATGTCACATATTCAGTTTACAAATTATAGACTAGTGAAACGAATTTTCCTTGATACAGTAGATCAATTTATGCCAGTTTATCGGGCTAACTAATATTTGTAAACCTCTCAAAATCTGAATATAATCGCTTGAAAAATATGTCACAATTTTACAGTACAACCTGAAAAATGGACCAGAAGAGTGGATGGGTGATGAGATGCAATCACTCGAAGGCGTGTCCTGGCAAAACAATGACAAGAAGATTGGCATACAAATTTGGTCTGAAGTATTCAAAACCGAATTGCCCAATGGTGAAAAAATCGCCATCGTATTGATGAACTCGCAGGGATTTTTCGGTTGTCATTCGATTACGGATCATCAAAGTGCCTCCGTATTTGCATTGACCACAAAATTGTCATCTATGCAGCTCTTCTTTTTGCCCGAATGTATTAGAAAAAAAGATTTGCAAAAACTGCATTTTATTATGGAATATGTAGAGCTTGCAGAAACCCAATCCAGAGATACATTTGGGCAAAGGTTTGTAATACATATCTTAAATATTTCCGTTTAATTGTTGTATATTCTGCACGTATGAAAAATTATAATTTTATTATATCAGATTGAAAATTCTTGTACGCGACTGGCCTTACCCTCATGAGTACAAGTATGGGGATGAGGGGGGTCGTGATTATTTGCTGCATACATTTGGAGATTCAAACATTCAAAATCAAGAGCTGATCTGTTTAAAAGAAAAATTAGATTCTTATTTTTCTGAATATTCTTGCTTTCTTTTGCCGCATACTGGCTATAAAACCGCTCGGGATATCCAGCTGATTGATCTTTTATCAGAAATGAGAAACGATTATAAACAACAGATTAAAAATTTGGTGCCGATGCTGCTGGTCCCAGAAAATCTCGACACCAAAAAGATTGGCACAATGTTTACACCTGCTATGCTACTTGAAAATATCAAACATTTCGTGGAATCCTACCAAGGACTGGATTTTATGAATGTCAAAAGATCTTTGAACGTGAGTAATCTGATGAGATCCTTTTTTTGTTGAACCTAACATTGAATATTATTCAATTGTCTGTAGGTAAAATATAATTTACCTGCAATGCAAAAAGCTGTGGATAAGTACGAAGATTTGATGAATAATTTTTGCGGACCTAATTCAGCTTACTTAAAAAATGAGAGATTTCAGTTAGTACATGAAACTTGCTATAATCAAGCAATTGAATACTTTGAGAAAGAGAAAAAACTTGGATTTGACGATGAATCTGACAGGATGTTGAAAGAGGTAAAAATACGACAGTTAATTTAGGATTATTTTGAATTCTTTTATTCATTTATTAAAAATGTTGAATATTTAAGGCAGTTGAAGAGAAATTTAAAAAATTCGAAACAAGCAATGAGTCAAAGAATGAGTCAAAGAATCTTCGCTTTATCAGAAAATTCAGATGTCCAATAATTTTGAAGATAATTTTGTTAATTTTTCTTATTTATGTTCGATTACAAAGAAAGAAAGAAAATGCAATTCAGATTCAAAAATTCGATCCTCCTCAGAGACTCCTCCCAACTCCTCCCCCATATTTTAAATACTATCGTAAATCAATAATCGATCGGAAATTTTTAAATAAAAAAAGACAATACTAGTGTGTCCTTTGCAGTGAATCATACGAGTAGCAAAGATAGATTCCCAATATTTTCTAAATTATTTCATGAAATAAAATAATTTTTTATACTTATTAAAATTTATTAAACGTTACATAGCGAAGTCTTGTACAGACAAACTGTAATATAGCATTGTTTTTCATTTTCACTTCAAAACTATAAAATGAACCTATCAGGCATAATCGAAATAGTAAGCAGTATGTGATTCAGATAAGAAATGAGAAATGTAATGTTTTGCAGAAGTTCATAACTACTTTTAATACGTCTCTATTTTACATAATCTGTAAAAAATATTTGGTTAGAATTACAGTCATTACCTAGTTGTCATTTTTTCAAATAATGGCAGGATTCGTTGGTTGTGCTTTAAATCTTACTTGCTGTAAATGACATTTTTTTTGATTGTAGAAAAATTTTGTCTCTCGATCTTTTTTTGCAAAGTCTTAGTGATTTTTTTAAACTTTGCATTGTGACTTCAATACAAGAATATTTAATCTTCAATATTACAAATAAAAACGATAGGAATATTTAGGATCGTTATGGATATTATAAAAATAACGTTTAAAAATTCAATAGAGAAATTAAAAAAGTTAAAATTTTTATGATAATAAAACTATACTATAGCTATGCTAAAGTGTAAATTTAGTTATGTTTCAAGTATAGCCCAACCTTTCCGTCGATCACATTAATTTTTATTGTATCTAAAGCACTTACTACAAAATCGTTTCTTTATATTTTGTATGCAAAGATATCATTCTAATAATTCTAGAAGTTAACATGGTTTCTTTGGTATTAAAGTCTATTGTTTCATCGTGAAAAGTTGTTTTAATTTTTTTTGGATGCAAATTAATTCGATGGTATACTTTCTTCGTGTAGTTTTGATGATAGTGAACTCGAAAAGTTATCAGAATTAGATATATTAGATCTTAAAAAACAAGCAACGGAAATACATACATGTATAGTAGACCGGTTCGTTTTGGAAAAATTTTTTTTAATTTTAGGAGCACCGGCAGAATCCTTTTGTTAAACTAAAAACATGAAGTTTGCCGTCTACCTGGTGTCGCTAGGTGCCTTGAATAGCTGTCGATAGCTTTTTGAAGTTTAAAAACGTGGTGCAAAAATTGTACAGCATCGCTAAATAAGATTTAGATTGCCTAATGTGCTCTGAGGGTAAAATCTATATTCTCAAGACGTTTTCTTACGTAATTTTTTGCGTAGAATCGATCCCCGTCGTTATTTTTGACCTAGGAGTACGATAACATTGAAAAAATTCACTTTTTCGATTTTTTTTTTTTCATAAATTTCGAAAAGTTCATGTTCGAGGGCGTGTCAAATGAACAGAATTAATCTAGAAAATATTTTGATACTACCAAAATTTAGGATTTTTTGACAAATCCAACGGTAAATATAAAGTAATACTTTAAAATTATTTACATACAAAAAATCAACGTTATCCCCAAAACGACATTACAAAATGAAAAGTGTATTAGTTTCTTCTAGGAAACGGATAGTAAAATCAACTATGGAAAAAATTGCATGAAACCATCTGATAGGTTTTTGTATCACCTTTCAAATGCCGTTTCCGATTTTAAAAATCGCAAAATTCGCTGAGATACAGCTTTTTGTACGATGAACTTTTTTTGTATGATTCGATCTACGCTGGTTTTTTGATAAATCGAGCTAGCTCAGAATTATTGAATTTTAAGCTAAACAAAAGTTCATCGTACAAAAAACTGCTGTATCTCAGCGAATCTTGCGAATTTTTAAATCCGTAAACGGCATTTGAAAGGTGAGACAAAACCTATCAGATGGTTTCATACCATTTTTTTTCATAGTTGATTTTACTTTTGCGTTTCCTAGAAGAAACTAATACACTTTTCATTTTTCAATTTTTTGTAAGGTGTCGTTTTTTGGGATAACGTCGTTTTTTTTGTATGTAAATAATTTTAAAGTATATACTTATATATACCGTTGGATTTGTCATAAAAAATCCTAAATTTTGGTAGTATCAAAATATTTTCTAGATTTATTCTGTTCATTTGACCCGCCCTCGAACATGAACTTTTCGAAATTTATGAAAAAAAAAAAATCGAAAAAGTGAATTTTTTCAATGTTATCGTACTCCTAGGTCAAAAATAACGACGGGGATCGATTCTACGCAAAAAATTACGTAAGAAAACGTCTTGAGAATATAGATTTTACCCTCAGAGCACATTAGGCAATCTAAATCTTATTTAGCGATGCTGTACAATTTTTGCACCACGTTTTTAAACTTCAAAAAGCTATCGACAGCTATTCAAGGCACCTAGCGACACCAGGTAGACGGCAAACTTCATGTTTTTAGTTTAACTAAAGGATTCTGCCGGTGCTCCTAAAATTAAAAAAAAATTTTCCAAAACGAACCGGTCTAATGTATAGCCTTTGCTGATGCTTTTTTGAGAGCATCGTTTATCATGTGACTTTTCATAAACAAG
Organism: Trichogramma dendrolimi; assembly: GCA_034770305.1. Lineage (NCBI taxonomy): Eukaryota > Metazoa > Arthropoda > Insecta > Hymenoptera > Trichogrammatidae > Trichogramma > Trichogramma dendrolimi. The sequence goes on from JAPMIB010000015.1 coordinate 1,908,159, forward strand.
TATAGGTCATGGATATCATTTGTATTTTACGTTGGATTTTGTTGGGTATATTTCGTAAGTAACCGAATCTTTTGTTAATTTTTTTTGTCTTTGAATCTGCAACCATAAGTAACCATGTAAAGCGACCCGGAGTCTTTGTAAATGCTATTAAAAGTAGTAACTTGAGTAACCGCATGATTACCTAAGAAATCGAACTCTTTTAAATTTGCATATGCAATATTGCATGTTCACTGCACAAACTAAATCGATTTTGTTATCTACTACTGCATATTCAATGAAAAAAAAGGCACCAGTTGGATCTATACGGTTACTATCTGCTTATCCAAAGCCAAATAAGTTAAATGAATTGGGTTGATTCGATTGCTTACGGTTATCCATGCAAGGAAAAAAGAACACAAGAGCTAAGTCGCGTTGGTTACTTACGTTTGCAGATTTAAAGTTCGACAAATTACTTGAGCTGGGTCGATTCGATTATACTTATTATACATTTAAAGGTTAAAAAATACACGCGATGGGTGTCATTGGTTCATAGGGTGATTCAAAGTTCACAAAAATGATTCGAGCAAAAGGCTGAATGATCGAATCATAGAGGCGAGAAGTCAAATTAATCGTTTATTCCTTATTTAACGCTTATAATTAAATTTAAATGTTTATAAAAATGACTTATATGGCCCATGGGATGAAACTAAGCATACTGGGCTTCATAATTAGGTACCAGGAAGCCAAAAAAATTGTTTGATAAAAGTTGATCACCCGAAGCTGTGGCGATCTCTTTGTTGATTTCCAGTCGGTTTATATTTTCCAAAAAAGTCGATGTTAAATTGAAAGCAATCTTCTTTGCAGTAAATTAAGGTTTGGTAGCGAAATAACTTCACGGATTAAGGTGGTTCATCAGTAAAACGGGTTAACAACAGATGGTTATGAAACTTTGCAGAAATATTCTTTATAATATGCTTGGCTGTAGAAATTTCAGCATGGGTTACCGTACTAATTTTTTAGAACGAAGCCTTTGAAAATAGCAAATTTAACATGGGCTCTTATGGGAGGCCATCATAATTTCATACATTTCACGCCATAACTTTTTTATTCAACGACAGATCTTAACCAAAAACGAATATGTTATGCTTCAAGTCACTACCTTTTGTTTGGTATGTTAAAAATTACCCCTTACCGTACTAACTAATGAGTAATTAAACAAAATGTACGTAAAATCATTGATTCTGAATAGTGCGAGCGATTGCCTGCCTAATGCAAGAAAGCGACAGCCAGACGCCTCGCTGTACTATTGTTATGATTGCTGACGAGCACCCTTAATACACGATAATACCTACTTTTGAATGAGCTGCAACAGCCAATTTTGGCCTATACCGGTATCAGAGTAATCGAGCTCCTAAACGTTTGTGCTGCATCAAAGAATTAATGAAAAAGTTAAGAATGGATCTCTCGCTTAGTTAAGCAATAACTTACAAGGAGACCACCCCAAATCCGGGTCATGGATTTGCTACAAAATTTTTTTGGGATCTCCTGGTACCCAATAATGAAGCCCCCTGTGTTTAGTTTAGTCTCATGGGCTTTCGGGCATATTTTTTAGGGGATTTTCCACATTATAAAAAAATCTTTGTTATTTTTCATATCGATATAGAAGCACTTAAACAAAAAATCCAAAGAACTAAAAAATCTTAAAATTTTTCAAAGAATCTGTCTGAATTTTTTCAGAATTTTTAAAATCGTCTATCACCTATTTTCAGAAACTTAGATTTAACATTTTTCTGAGGGGCTTCAGAGACCTCTGAAAACAGTTGATAGACGGTTTCAAAAATTCTGAAAAAATTCAGACAGGTTCTTTCAAAAATTTTAAAACTTTTTTGTTCTTTGCATTTTTTTGTTTAAGTGCTTCAATATCGATATAGAAAATAACAAAAAAATTTTTATAATGTGGAAAATCCTCTAAAAAATGGGCCCGAAAGCCCATGAGATTAAACTAAACACAGGGGGCTTCATTATTGGGTACCAGAAGACCCCAAAAAAATTTTTGAAGCAAATCCATGACCCGGAGTTAGGATGGTCTCCTTGTAAGTTTTATTTCAATCTGTCCTTTTTGACAGCATGGTGAGTATAGATAATACGCATCCAGGAAATTAACATAATTCATTTTCATAGTTTTAAAATAATTTTTCCTCTTCATCAAGTGATGTAGTCTTGTACAACTTGTGTTTGGTGACTTTTCTATGACATTGAACTACTTTGAATAGCATGAAATGATAATGGTTCACTAATAATTCAATGCGAAAAAAATGTTTACATTGAAAAAAGCGTCAACTCATAGTATTTTAATGTGATGCATCGCTCAACTATTCATTTCGCGTAAAATAGAAAAAAATTTCTTGACCTGGAAGTTGTATAACAAAAATATAGAAAAAAAATTAATTGAACTAGCTACATTTTTTGTAAACAATGCTACTGGCATTCTTTATGCAAGAAAACTTTCACCATCAAAAAATTGACAAAGCTTCCTAGTTCTGTTGTTTAAATTTTTTGTAGACTTTAGACATACCAGTCCATTACAAAAATGTGCGAGTTATATTTTGACTGAATGAGAAAGATTTATGAATTTATAGTTGTGTTATGTAATTTAATGAGTGCATAGTGGAATATTTCACAATGTTAAAAAGTTTCTATGATTTAAAGCAAAAGTCCTAAAATATGTAATGAAATTAGGTATATGTGACGTTAAAAACACAACGTTTTTCATGCCACAAGATAGGAGAAATGATGGGATATTCGATTTATCAGAGAATTGGGCATTAGTCAAGAAACTGAATTTTAGTGTACCATTGTTTGAAATATTTCGATATTAAATTTAATTTTAAATTAAGAAAAATTTATTTGTGCCAAAGCAACATTCATTTATAAACAAAAGCGCTTGTTCGAAAATAATGAATTCTTTATTTAGCAGCACACAAGGCAGTTATTTTTAATCCAGACCAATTATAAAAATAACCTCTAGTATCACATTTATTAGTACCAAAGAGCATTCGCTTTGAAACTTTTTTCATCGTTGATAAGAATGAGCTGATACTAAAAATCATAGAAAAATTAAATTTAAATAGATTATTTAAGTAAATATATTTTTTTTTTAAATCCTGAAGTAACATTTTTTATAGCACTGTGTGGCATAAGTTCACATTTATGGCACGCTTTTCGGTGGCATAAATCGCACATTATGGCACCGCTACGTTCGCATCGCACTCGCATACGCTCGTGCGCTAACCTCACTTCGCGCTACCAGAAAGTGCGACTCATGACTCGGAAAAGGGGGCATAAATGTGAACTTAGCACAGTGCTATAAAATTTTGTACGATACTCGTGCCATGGGGACACTTGTATCGTAAAGTACTATGTTTTAATTGGTTCATGTTTAATTAGGTTCTAGGCTGTACGAGCTTCTGAAATACGTAGGAAATATTATAGTTTTTTTCGCAGCCACGGCTATTATGTTCAACTTGGTTTTTGATGGTGCAGCGGTAAATATATTACAATTAGAAAAATCAATAAGTCCAAAAAAATGTAATTAAAAAACTATACGTAGGTAAGACTTAGACTTTTTTAAAAACCTGTCCATGAAGTCCGCGGATTTTCTTGAATTTTTGTTATGTTTTAGGACATGCGAAAAGGGCCCGTAAGCCGCAGTTCCATATTTAAAACGATGCGGTGCTCTCAGAATCCATGTGAATGTTCGACATCTATCGGTGTCGATTCTGAGAGCAATTTAGACTCAAAAAATCTAAAGAAATTCTTGAATGTATAGTTCATGTATAGTTCACAATGAAAACAACCATTTTTTCCGATTTTTTGGACCCCAAATAATGTTTTCTTATTACACACACCGAATTTTAAATCCATGTCTTTACAATAAAGAGCTAAAACCCTCCTTTTTTTAATAATAATCATTTAGTTTTCGTTAGCTCAACGATATAAAATATTGTATGCAACTTGTGTGGATATGTTTTTTCTGCTAAACGAGAGGTTGCAGCATGAGCCAAAGGAGAGTTGCATAATATACTATTATTGCATACTTATCAGTATGTTATATCATATTTGTTATGTGAACATTTTTTGATTACTACTGCATACAATTTTGTATGCTGCCTGTACTCAACTTTTTGTGTATACTGAGCGCAAAAACGTCTTTTGGGCACTTGTTACATAGATAATTTTTTTTTTTTTTTTCATTAAAATACATAAGCTAAATTTTTTTCAGATGAAACTCGAAGTTCTAGAGCCGAAAAACCGTATTAATAAATCCAAAGTTTTTAAAAATATCTGCATATTCTTTGACTAATTTCAAAACTTTTTTGTTCCTTGCATTTTTTCTTTTCATACATTGTTCATTCATACATTGTTGAACTGTACCGTCATAAATTTTTTTCAAAGATTTTCAGATGAGTCAAAATTATGCTCAGAATCGATACCGATAGAAATCGAACATCCACATGAATTTTTTGAAGCACCGTATTGTTTAAAATCTGTAACTGAGACTTTCGGCTCCTTTCGACATTATTGTTTAAAGTCTGGAACTGCGACTTTCGGCTTCTTTGGACATGTCCTCAAACATACTGAAAAATCTGAAACCGGGTGCATAGATTTATTTGAAAAGTTCTGAATCTTACCCATAAATGTTTCATTACTACATATTTTACTATTTATCGTTAGATCACATATAAATAAAAAGTTAATATCGATTTTTATACAATTTTCAATTATTGTATTTTGAATTGATGTACAGATGGTAATTTTATTAGACTCTGATAAATATGGAGATACAAGAATGTTTTCTGATTGTTCTGCCACGATGGTTGTACTCCTTTGTATTTGTATACCAAGTCAATTAATAAGCAACGCTAGCAGTGATTTGTTTATTCAGAGGTGAAATAAACCGTAACAATGCCAAAAGATACATGATCCAAAAGAGTTGCTTACAATTTTTAATTTTTGAGATAGCCATTGCATCAATTGGTACAATTATTCTCCAAAATCGAGGTGCATTTTAATATTGATAATGACGAAAGCAATGAAAACATTAGTAATACGAGCTGGACCGATATTAGATATGAATTTTGAGACGTTTAGTGAAGTATGTGAATTATAATTATCTTATTACTAATTGTTTTAATAATATTTCTCTTTTTAGGTCATGAAACGATCATTATCATTCATTGCAGCTTTTCCATCTTTATATATACCTTGTATCAAGAGAAGGAGTTGTGATAACTAATGTTGTCAATATTTTTTACTAAAAATGTGTGAAAATGAATGTTTGATTTGTATTTATCCGGCAGTACTTGATTTAATATAGCTTCAAGAGAGAGCTTTAATTTTGAAGAACCTAAAAAAATTTTCTTAACAAAAATGTATTCGTAAATAAATCGATTCTTTTATACATCAATTATAATATTTTTGTGTTGGTAAACTTTTTGTACAGGTTTTTTTTGTACTATAGTATTCACGTACATGGTAAACCTATTAACCCATTAAGTCCGGGACGGACACTTTTTCGATACTTTTTTGAGGCGTTATATTTTTGTTGAAAATGGGGCCTTCAAAAATTGCGAATAAGCATATTCTACGCAACATTTAATAAACTTTTTGAATCCGGTGTCAGATTTTCGATATAATCAACCAGTCAAAAGTTATGGATATTTTTATCCAAAAAAACGTGGTTTTGAAAAAAAAATTTTTTTCTTTTCAAATTTTCACATGGAAATCGTTGAAGTCCTGGCGTCTCGGGTGAAAATTATGCGTCCATGGACCCTAAAGTAAAAGTTATCGGGATTTAGATTGGAGAAAATAAAGTTTAAGTAAACAAAATGGCGATTGGAACACCAAAATTTGTTTAAAAACTTCTAGAATTTTTAACTCGAATAATAAGGGCTTAAGGAAAAAATTTTACAAATGAAAAAGTTCTTAGAATTAATCACAAAATACGCTAGAATTTTTCCAGATTTTTTTGAATTTTTTTTTCAATTTTTGAAGATTGAAAATTTTGAAAAATCAAAAAAAAATTCAAAAAAATCTGGAAAAATTCTAGCGTATTCTTTGATCAATTCTAAGAACTTTTTTATCAGTAAACTTTTTCCCTTAAATCCTTATTCTTCGAGTTAAAAATTCCACCACCAAAAGATATTGAAAAATTTTCGGAATTTTTAACTCGAAAAATAAGGGTTTAAGGGAAAAAGTTTACTGATAAAAAAGTTCTTAGAATTGATCAAAGAATACGCTTGAATTTTTTCAAATTTTTTTGAATAATTTTTTTTAATTTTTGAAGATTGAAAATTTTGAAAAATCAAAAAAAAATTCAAAAAAATCTGGAAAAATTCTAGCGTATTTATAATTAATTCTAGAACTTTTTCATTTGTAAAATTTTTTCCTTAAGCCCTTATTATTCGAGTTAAAAATTCTAGAAGTTTTTAAACAAATTTTGGTGTTCCAACCGCCATTTTGTTTACTTAAACTTTATTTTCTCCAATCTAAATCCCGATAACTTTTAGTTTAGGGTCCATGGACGCTTAATTTTCACCCGAGACGCCAGGACTTCAACGATTTCCATGTGAAAATTTGAAAAGAAAAAAAATTTTTTTTTTCAAAACCACGTTTTTTTGGATAAAAATATCCATAACTTTTGACCGGTTGGTTATATTGAAAATCTGACACCGGATTCAAAAAGTTCATTAAACTGCGCGTAGAATATGTTTACTCGCAATTTTTTCAGGACCCATTTTCATCAAAAGTATAACGCCTCAAAAAAGTATCGAAAAAGTGTCCGTCCCGGACTTAATGGGTTAACTGATTTCAAAATATTAGATTGGGTTTTTCTTGAGAAACAAACTCATGTAAAATATTTGCCTTTTCATACTGAATTTCATTTAGACGGAAATCATTATTTTACTGATATTTACTTTATTCAATTTTGTGGATGATTAATACCAACAATCATCAATTCGTTGAATTGTTTGCAATGGATTTACATATATTTGATCATGGCTTTATTAAAATGTGCAGCGTAATATGCTACGTTGATATTATTTTATGAATGCTTTAAGGACTTCTATTTAGTGTTTTAAAAGGATATTTCCTTCCCTTTCTATAGCATTTTTTAAAGCTCTGAAAAGTTGAGTTTCCACTGAGATACACCACTTTTCGTGAGCCTTTTTTTTTTAATTGCGACTTAAATTTTTTCTTCTTTTGCGTTTTCTGGCAAGTTGTGGTTTTGATCACCAGTCGCAATTTTCAAATCCGCCAGTACCGATTGAGTTACAGCACCCAGGTGACGTACACTTCTTCAGAACATCAATGGTCACAAACACAACCGACGATCCAAGTTGTAGGTTGTTCTCTATGATCATTCGACAAAAACTGAATTTAAGTAAAGCATTGTTTAAAACATATCTCTATAGAATTTAATATTAAATTAGGAAATAGTAGATTTTAGTTGGTTCACCTTGGCTTCATTACCAAGTGCATGCGGAAGTTTCATTTTATTGTTAATTATTCATTGCTAATTATTGTCAATTTGTTATTTATTGTTAATTATTTATTTATTATTAAGTGTTAGTAAAGTTTTAGGATATGTAATTGGAGCGATAAAATGATAAACATTACATTACCAAAAGTGCAGGAGCGGCGAAATAAAAAAATTTGGCCCAAGGGATGGAAAAAATTTATTTGCGTCGAAGCAACCTTCATTTATAAACAAGAGCGTTTGTAAAAAAAATAAATTATTCATTGGGAAGTACACAAAGCAGTTATTTTTAATATAAACCAACATATAAAAGAGCCTGTAGTATCACATTTATTAGTATCAAAGAGCTTTTGCTTAAAAACTTTTTCTGTCAAAAACATGGTGTACAAAAAAATCGTTGATAAGAATGAAGTATTTTCAAGAATTATAGAAAACTTAAAATTACATAAATTTCCACTAGAAGTGAAACTAATGCTGTTTTTTTCTATTTTACCGGGTCAAAATAAATGTATCAATTGGGTCGGGAGATTTTTAATTTTTGTCTTGTTTTTCATTTCTTGTGTTTGTACGGTGAGCATATATGATATGTTATGCATAATTGCTTTAATAACATATTTCATTATTAGGGCATAAAGATATTCCATGAAATTAGAGAAGCCAACATCAACATCAGTTGCTTGGGGGAATGTATCATTCAAATAACCCAGATGCTGTGTTTTTTATTTACTTATATTTATCTCATCATAAATTCCGATAAGGTCATTTCTCTTTACCTGAAATTGAATCATAATTTTGGGAAGAGGAACCAATTTTACCCTAATTTTTTTAGGTGACAAGAATGCTGATAGTAATGATGCAAATATGCGAAAACAATGATATAATAAGGCAACGAATGCTTGCAAAAATAATTAGAACAGCTTTTGAAATTACACATTATCCAGCTGGTAACAATTTTATTTTATTTTTTTAAATTGTTCATAAATAAACTTGATAAATTTCTTATAGTGATGTTCTTTTCATTCTGTGGTTGCTATGCTGTATCTCCAGTAGTTGCTCCAATTTTTTTATCATGGATATCATCTAAAAATCAAACATTTCAAATACCTTTACCTCTTAAATTAGAAGTTTTTGTCGATGAGAACGAATACTTTTATTACATTTTCACGCTTCAGTTTTTAATAATAATACTTATTTGGATGTTTCCAGCATCATTCCACTGTTTCCAATGTGTGATTATTGGACTTATCTATGGTCAACTTCGTTATTTACGGTATTTTGTGTATTTTTAAATTTTTGTTTATAAGTTCATCTATCCACCGTTTAGTCATCCGGCGCTCTCACGAATCGAATTTCACGAAAAACTGATTTCACGAATACTTTTTTCATGAATACTCATATCACGTTTATATAGCCCACGAAAGCTATTTTCACGAACCATAATTCGTATCATAACTCCAATGAAGTTCCTGTAATTTAAAAGGGTCCGCAACATTCTTCTGAACAAGAATAGCTTGATTCAGACGACTGCGAAGCTGAATTTGCTAAATATCGAATCAAGATATGAAGTTAATGTGCATCCTAAACGATCGCCAATCGTGATTTTAAGAGATGAAATGCGCGACCTGTTTGTGTATTCAGGATACGAGTTTTGGTGAAAAAATTATTCGTGAAATCAGGTATTCGTAAAAATTGACGGTAACCATCGATCAGTGATCACCGATTATCGTCAATTTTCAAGAAAAAAAATGTCACGAATAACTGATTTCACGAATACTCGTATCCAATGGTATATAGACCTTGAAAATCCCGTCTAAAAACCAGATATTGCTCTCTCTCTCAATAATTCCAAGTTTCGTCGTGTTGAAATAGCAATTACTCTATCAGCTCCATTCGTTTCTCTCGAATCAAAGATTGAAAACGCTCTCCAGGCTCGTTCAGGCAAGACACCTAGATCGACGAATTTCTGCGGATTTGCCGGTAATTCTTTTCGACTTGCTGTACGCATTGTTCTCTTTAGATTTTCGCATTCAGGTAGTCGAGCAAGAACCCGCACAGACAGGTCGCGCATTTTATCTCCTAAAATCGTGGATTGTAGTCGCTCAGGATGCCCCTCAGCTTCTATCTTGATTCGATATCTAGCAACTTCAGCTGCGCAGTCGTCTGGATCAGCAGGATGTTCATGTTCAGGAGAATGTTGCGGCCCCTTCATTTTAGCGCGCAAGAAAAGAAAATGCTCGCGAACGAGACTTTTTTTTCGTAAACGAGTGCAGTCCCAATATGACTTGGATACTGATCTTTTTCCGGAATGTCTCTCGACTTATGATACAAAAACCGATCAATAATTAATTTACTCCCGATCGTTCTACTTAATTTTGAAAAAATAAGGTTATTGCAAAAAAAAAAGATGAACAATGCCGAGTCAACCCTTTAACTGAACAAGCTTTTTCGATTCACTCTACACTCATATATGTACCTTGTCATAAATCAACTTCAATAATAAATTCTAGCGGCACCTAAAATTTAATGAGAGTAATCTAATATATTTATGAGAACTCACGCCAAGAATAAAAGACACGTATTTAATATAATTACTCAATAACAACTTCATTGCAAGCACAACGATGACTCACAAATTTGGACTATTTGCCCTACATTTCAATAATTCAGGCGCACTGCCTCATTATCTTCTTTGATAGTACTTCATACTCAATGAGATTGGCTTGTAATCAATGAATTAATTGACATTCAATATTCTCACTTCTTTGTTTTTTATTGTTAATTATTTCCATTATTTAATCTTTATATTCCATGCAGATACAGATTACAAGAAATCGATATTGAATATAACTTAAGTACTGCCATGATCGAAAAGCCACAAAACAATTTGCTTTGTAAAAAATTGAAAGAAATAGTTCGTCAGCATCAAATTTGTATCGAGTTAGTAGATTTTTCCTAAAAATATCGAAATATGCAATTGTTTAAAGTTTCAAATTCCAACCGTATTTCTCAAATGTTTTTAGGACTTGAATCTGTAAACATTTGCTCATAAAAAATGATCTTGATAATTTCTTCTTTTTATAAGAGTTTTTTTTATTTGGATTCTTATAGACTACATGAGATTTTCCAGGACTTAGGAAATCTTTTATTTTTTTCCACGATGGGGGCAATCATGTTTAACATCATTTTTGATGGTGCAGCGGTAAATATTAAAATAATATAAATGAATAAGTAAAAAAAGATTAATTTACATCTCTTAATCCATATAAAATTATCTATTGTTTGCATAATTTAAGAAATACCTTTTTCATTAATTGTATCTGGATCACATAGCATACGAACGTTTATTTTTCATATAGAACAATTTTAAATCGATTTAATTTAATTTCATATGCAGACGGTAATTTTATTCAAGTCGGATATTTATGGGGCTGCAAGAATGCTTGCTGCTTGCTCTGCTACGATGGTTGTACTCCTTTGTATTTGTATACCAAGTCAATTAATAAGCAACGCTAGCAGTGATTTGTTTATTCAGAGGTGAAATAAACCGTAACAATGCCAAAAGATACATGATCCAAAAGAGTTGCTTACAATTTTTAATTTTTGAGATAGCCATTGCATCAATTGGTACAATTATTCTCCAAAATCGAGGTGCATTTTAATATTGATAATGACGAAAGCAATGAAAACATTAGTAATACGAGCTGGACCGATATTAGATATGAATTTTGAGACGTTTAGTGAAGTACGTGAATTATAATTATCTTATTACTAATTGTTTTAATAATACTTCTTTTTATAGATAATGAAACGATCATTATCATTCATTGCAGCTTTCCGTTCTTTATACACTTTATATCAAGAAAAGAAGCGCGTGTGAGAGCTAATACGGTCAATATTTTTATCATTAAAAAATGTGTGAAAATAAATGTTTAACTTTCAAATAACTTTGAAATAACTACGAATTCCTTCATTGATTTGTTTATGTTTTTTAGTTCATAGCACATGCATTATTTATTAATTGGTTTTGTGAAATACTTTATTTAAAAAGAACGTGACTCAGTTGTACATAGCTGCAAGCTTTCCGCAGCTAATATACATTTTATAATGCATACATTTATAGCGTATATGGGTAAAGACACGCCAACCACGAAATTCTCGAAATCGTGAATGATACTATACTCTTAAAGAATATATTGAAAAATAAAAAAGTGTTGAAATATTTTTTCAAAACTATCCCATCCCAGCCAAATAATATTTAAAAAATAAAAAATCCAACTTACATACCCAATGCTGCCTAAATTTATTATGAAATAAGTTCATTTAGGATTGCCCAATAGAATGTATAGTTTGAAGTCTGAATTTTTTAATTTTCCCTATTTGTTTTTAAAAATAGATTTTAACTTGATTTCCCCATTGTTGTTGTCCTTATGAAGGAGATAGCGTAAAAATCATTCATTACTCTTTTTTCCAATGTTTGCGAGGATATTGCCTCGTCCATCATGAATAGAACGTGAACGTAGTGGTGAATATGCAAACGAAAAATGAACATGCTCAATGCGAGACTGTGTAGGTTGCAGCTCAAAGTCGCCAAACGACAATGTCTCGACACTGAGAATTATGCAAGTTCTAAGGTACAGAGATGAAAGGCGTACCGCACGGAGTCGAGTGAGCGAGAAAACAAAATGAAGCTACATCTCGCGTCGGCTGGCGTGTTCTATTTCAGGCGTAGAATATCTTAACGATGTTTTGTCTTTAATTGTGTTGAGAGCGCGCGGGTGCTGATTGGGAATGTTTAAAATAAATAAGTTTCACGTACAATTTGTTCTTATTTCATTGGAGTCTTTTATTGATCTAATTAATCTTTGAAAATTTAAGAACGTGAAAATACGCGCAATCTGTTTATCGCTCGGAATAAGACCAGAGACTATAAGGCCGCGTCTCGCACCGAACCATCGAGAAAAAAAGCAAAGAGTCCTTTTCGTGAAGAATGACGCTTATCAGCTAGTAGTCGGCAGATCGGCAACAAATAACTTGAGCAAAAGAATTAACACTAAAATTGTTAATATTTTTTTTTTAAACATGTTCTTGTAACAACGAGTTTCATATTCGAATTCAGCAAGCCAAAGTACTTACTTTGAAAACCATTGTTCCTTCGTGAGGACCTCAGTTGGACACGAAAACCCCTCAGCGTCCGGACTAATATATGTGAGTGCGTATTTCGGCGAAAACCAAACAATGAATTTATGTCCCCACTCTTTCTGTCATAAGTGCAGCAACATATTTTGTTTTTCTCCTTCCCCTCTCTCCTGGCACATTTGAGCGCTTTACCAACTCAGGGAATTACACTGTCATGACCAGCCCAAACGAGACAACAGTACGCCGTACGCACTAGACGTAATTATACAATAATTATAAAATATTAAGACTCAAACGGTGAAACTGTATAACTGTAAGTTTGCAAGTTAATAATAAGGCAATTAAACTTAATAAAATGACTATATGAAGGTCAGAACTGATGTTCTAGCATTTTATTATGCTTGTGCATGCATTTCTATGGAAAAAATCCATAGCATCTGTTAATGACTTGCATCCGTGACTTGATATTTTGATTTTCCAACAGCTACATTTCAACGATGGGCCACCCAGATAGTAAAAACTTCACCCGATAATACTTTGTTTATGTTTGACAAGGAATCGCTTACTCGATTACTAAATCAAGATGACCTGAAGGATCGTCGCTTAGTCATCGTGTCTATGGCGGGGTATTTCGACAGGTCCAAGGATCTGTTGCTCAATTTTTTTCTGCGTTTCATGAACAGACAAGTAGGTATTCGTAATAATTAGATATACTGGGTAATTTCAACCTTCTCAAATATTTTTCGGAATCGTTGAAATTTATGTTACATACAAAGTATCATAGATGAAAATTTTTTAATTCGCACTACTGCATTAAATTACTTAAATTTTATGGTAATTTTTTAAGTTCAAAGATAATAGAATAATAAGAAAATTGCATCATATTTAATATCCATATGTTTTAAATAAATTTTGCATTAATTTGTCATTAATGAAATCAAAAAAATCTTTTTTTTTTTAATGGAAAAAAATTATAAAGGCCGCGGCATGATCGAAAACGAACTCAAAATAATTAAAGAAAAAAAAGCTCATCAGAATGTGAGATTAATCGATTTATTAATATGCGTCATAATTTCACAGAATAAACTAAAAAGTGGGTCAGAAAAGTGGATGGGTGATGAGATGCAACCACTCGAAGGTGTTTACTGGCGAAATGATTACGATAACATTGGCATACAAATTTGGTCTGAAGTATTCAAAACCGAATTGCCCAATGGTGAAAAAATCGCCATCGTATTGATGAACTCGCAGGGATTTTTCGGTTGTCATTCGATTACGGATCATCAAAGTGCCTCCGTATTTGCATTGACCACAAAATTGTCATCTATGCAGCTCTTCTTTTTGCCCGAATGTATTAGAAAAAAAGATTTGCAAAAACTGCATTTTATTATGGAATATGTAGAGCTTGCAGAAACCCAATCGAGAGATACATTTGGGCAAAGGTTTGTAATACATATCTCAAATGTTACCGTTTAATTGTATAATGAATATCTTTCACATTTGTAAAATTACAATTTTATTATATCAGATTGAAAATTCTTGTACGCGACTGGCCTTACCCTCATGAGTACAAGTATGGGGACGAGGGGGGTCGTGATTATTTGCTGCATACATTTGGAGATTCAAACATTCAAGATCAAGAGCTGATCTGTTTAAAAGAAAAATTAGATTCTTATTTTTCTGAATATTCTTGCTTTCTTATGCCGCATACTGGATATCGAATCGCTCAGAATATCAAACTTAATGGTCTTTTATCGGAAATGAGAAACGATTATAAACAACAGATTAAAAATTTGGTGCCGATGCTGCTGGTCCCAGAAAATCTCGACACCAAAAAGATTGGCACAATGTTTACACCTGCTATGCTACGAAAATATCAACATTTCGTGGAATCCTACCAAGGACTGGATTTTATGAATGTTAAAAGATCTTTGAACGTGAGTAATCTGATGAGATCCTTTTTTGTTGAACCTAACATTGAATATTATTCAATTGTCTGTAGGTAAAATATAATTTACCTGCAATGCAAAAAGCTGTGGATAAGTACGAAGATTTGATGAATAATTTTTGCGGACCTAATTCAGCTTACTTAAAAAATGAGAGATTTCAGTTAGTACATGAAACTTGCTATAATCAAGCAATTGAAATACTTTGAGAAAGAGAAAAACTTGGATTTGACGATGAATCTGACAGGATGTTGAAAGAGGTAAAAATGCGACAGTGAATTTAGGATTATTTTGAATTCTTTTATTCATTTAATAAAAATGTTGAATATTTTAGGCAGTTGAAGAGAAATTAGAAAGTTTCCAATCAATCAATAAGTATAAGAATCGTTGCTTTATCAGTAAATACAGATGGGTGATTATTATTATAATTTTGAAGTTAATTGGATGGTTAATTGTTATACATGTTAGATCACAAAGACAGGAAGCTGCAAAATCTAATTTAATGGAATCTATCAAAAATCTTACAAAAAAAGAAAATATAATGTATCATAACAAGTGAATTATGATAATAACAAAGATAAATCACAGTGTATTTTTAACATTATACTATGACACAAAATAATTTTTCGTACATTTCAAGAAAATATTAATCACCTAAAAATGAAACTCAATGAACCAAGTGAAATCTTTTGCTATCAAATTGGTTTATGGCATCGTTTTTCATTTTCACTTCAAAAAACATAAAATGAACCTATCAGTCATAATCAAAATATTCAGCAGTATGTCATGCAGGTATTAAAAGTTGACTGTATGATTTCACAGAAATTCATTATTATTTATAATATATTTTAAAAGCTATTTTAAATGTTGCTAAAATTTATTTTATTGTACAAAATTGTTTATAGCTTTTTATTAAATAAATTTTTGAAAATTCTGACTCCAGATTCGAAAAGTACATTAAATTTTACGTAAGAAATGATATCTGAAAAGTATTTTAAACAATTTTTAGTCGGTGTAATTCATCGCTATAAATGTTGTCCAAAAATGGTCATTTCAGGCGTTAAAGGGTTAACAGACAAATTATGGTATATTTGATGTCACCTAGTAGGATAAATGATTCCGTTATCGCCTCTAACTTTATCCCAGTTTTCACCCACCGTGAGATATTATTCAATAAAATAGCAGTTAAAGTAACACTTTTTTCCCCTTGACAAATATTAAATTTTAAGAAAAAATTTATTAATATGTTTAGTCGTACGATTTTTTATTGTAAGCTTGAACCAGAACTAAAATTTTTGGTAAAATAGTCTATCTTTTTTGCTCGCATGCATAAATCCATTCAAACAATTACCGTTGTTAGCTACCATTGGTTATTTTGAGGAAATTTTTCAACTTCGTGGGTAATGTCTGTAAGTAATTAGGATATTCATCCTATTTAAGATGTCATAAAAGTTAGAATATTAAGTTTCGTAAATTTTTTTATTAAACACTTTGTACTTTGCATGATGTACATACGTAAAAAAGGTATAAAATAATTTCTTTCTTCATAACGAATTTACTTTTTTACAATGCGTGAGGACATGCTGTTTAAAAAAAATTTTTTTGATTTGAAATGGGAATTTGCATAGTTTTTAACAAAATCTTGATTACTGATTAACTGAGTAAATAAATTTACGGTGCCAACACATTTTTTTTTAAAGCAATCGAATAAATGTTGAGCTACGTAATGCCATTTATTAATTGAGTATTTTACATCTCGGAAAAATACGAATCAGACATTTAAGAACATCTGTCTTTTGTGAAGTCTTTAAATGCATTTCAATGGTGTGAAATATGAAACTACTGTAATCATCAATCATCTTATGTGCTGAGGTGGATGATTTTGAAATTCTCTCCTTACTCACTGATTGTCAGCAAGGGGAATCACACAGAAAGATCCAACCCAAATGAGACTACTGCACGAGCTTTACTCACTATTACTTTGCACTCTCGCTGCAGGAGTCAAGACTTTTGATCAGTGGAATTCAGAAACAATTTTAAGACGCGAAATTAAATTAGTTGAAGAAAATCCATTCTTCAGTGCAGTGTTATGAGAAATATTAAGCTACAGTTTAGAATCTAATTTTGCGTAAGAAATAGATCTTACCGTACTTTTTTATCATACTTTGTACTTCGGTGAAAAACAATCGTGGCAGTCGACGAATTGTGTTTGTGAATCGATTTGCGGAATTATTATTAAAAAAAATTTATTTTATTTTAACAATACATTTCAACGATGGGCCACCCGATAGAAATAGTAAAAACTTCACCCGATCATTCTTTTGTGTTTGACGAAGAATCGCTTACTCGATTACTAAATCAAGATGACCTGAAGGATCGCCGCTTAATCATCGTGTCTATGGCAGGGCACTTTGACAGATCCAAGGATCTGTTGCTCAATTTTTTTCTGCGTTACATGAATTGTCAAGTAAGTACACACCGAAAGAAAATTGAGAAAAATTTCATTTCATGTCATCCGAAAACTAGAAATTAAAAATAAAATCGGCTGTGCAAAATGAAAAAAAATCGCTTGCATGGCTTATCTTACTTCATGTCACATATTGAGTTCTCAAATTATAGATTACGATCATAGATCAATTTATTTCAGTTTATAGTCCTAATTAATAATTTTAAACCTCTCAAAATCTGAATATAATCGCTTGAAAAATATGTCACAATTTTACAGTACAAACTGAAAAATGGACCAGAAGAGTGGATGGGTGATGAGATGCAACCACTCGAAGACGTGTCCTGGCAAAACAATGACAAGAAGATTGGCATACAAATTTGGTCTGAAGTATTCAAAACCGAATTGCCCAATGGTGAAAAAATCGCCATCGTATTGATGAACTCGCAGGGATTTTTCGGTTGTCATTCGATTACGGATCATCAAAGTGCCTCCGTATTTGCATTGACCACAAAATTGTCATCTATGCAGCTCTTCTTTTTGCCCGAATGTATTAGAAAAAAAGATTTGCAAAAACTGCATTTTATTATGGAATATGTAGAGCTTGCAGAAACCCAATCGAGAGATACATTTGGGCAAAGGTTTGTAATACATATCTCAAATGTTACCGTTTAATTGTATAATGAATATCTTTCACATTTGTAAAATTACAATTTTATTATATCAGATTGAAAATTCTTGTACGCGACTGGCCTTACCCTCATGAGTACAAGTATGGGGATGAGGGGGGTCGTGATTATTTGCTGCATACATTTGGAGATTCAAACATTCAAGATCAAGAGCTGATCTGTTTAAAAGAAAAATTAGATTCTTATTTTTCTGAATATTCTTGCTTTCTTATGCCGCATACTGGATATCAAATCGCTCAGAATATCAAACTTAATGGTCTTTTATCGGAAATGAGAAACGATTGTAAACAACAGATTAAAAATTTGGTGCCGATGCTGCTAGCACCAGAAAATCTTGACATCAATAAGATTGGTCCGAGCATTGTCACAGCTTCTTCGCTACTTGAACATTTCAAAAATGGGATCCAATTTTATCGAAATTTGGATCTTCTGAAAATTCGAAATATTCTCGCCGTAAGTTTACCCTAATCAACCATAAGATACTTTATTTTTGAAAAAGCCAAATTAGAATATGATTTTATTTGCTTCAGATAAAATACAATTTACTTGCAATGCTAAACGCTGTGGATATGTACGAAGAATTGATGAATACCTTTTGTGGCCCTAATTTGCCTTACTTAAAAAATGAGAGATTTCAATCAGCACATGACGTTTGCTATAATCAAGCAATTCAATTCTTTGAGAAAGAAAAAAAACTTAGATATGACGATGAATCTGACAGGATGTTGAAAGAGGTAAAAAATCGAAAGTGAATTTGATATTATTTTGAATTTTTTTGATCGATTTCCTTTAAAACCATACATTTTTCAGGCAATTGACGAAAAATTTGAAGCTTTCAAAGATAACAATCAGCATAAATTTTGTGAAAGAATTCTATGTGACAAATCGGTAATTCTAATCATTTTATCGATAGTTTTTTGCATTATTTTTTTTATTTTTCGAGCACAAGAAAAAGTAGATTCAGATGATACAAGTCAATTTCCAGTTGTAAATTTTAAGTATAAAAAATATCCATCATTTAAAATTAATATGTTTAAGCCTCGTTTTGGCTAAATTTTTAACATGATTATGAAAAATAATTAACTGAGTTGGAATTTAATTCAAATGGATATAAGCTGATGAGCACTAAATACATTTACTGACTGCGAAATGACATATTTTTAATTGACAAATTTAGTAATTTTTATCTTAATTGAAGGTAATTGTTAATATTATTTTGTAATGAGTTTTTGTTTTTACTTCTTGAAAGTACTTCTATAAATGAGTAAGTCAGCGAGAAACAAACACTATTTTACAGAAAATCAGGAGAAACTATGAGGTATGGCTTTGAAAATATTTACTCGTGCAATTATTTCAAAAATGTATTATCTGTAAAATAATAGATTGTATAAAATGAATAAAACCAACTTTTTTTTCTTAATAAAGAAAAGTAAGCATTTTATTTTAATCGTCTAATGTTCTTAACATAGATTAAATAAATGTGTGTACATATCATCATCTACTTCAACTTCTTCTTTGGGCGCAAGTTAGATGTGTGTCCGCATTTCTTTTTACGACAATTGGTTGCACGAGGGTGAAGTCTTGCATAACACTTTCTGCAAATCATTTTCTCACAGTTGTATTTTTGTGCTAACAATCTAAGAGTTGGTTCGATAACACCTCCTCTCAGACGGAGGACCAGATGAAGGGTAGATTCTGCAGAAAATAAAATTCATGTTTATTTTGTAAAATATTTCAAAGCTATAAAATTCCAGAGAATCTATATTTACCTTTTTGTATATTATAATCTTGAAGAGTGCGACCATCTTCCAATTGTTTACCAGCGAAGATCAACCTCTGCTGATCTGGAGGAATTCCCTCTTTGTCTTGGATTTTAGCTTTGACATTTTCAATAGTGTCAGAAGCTTCAACTTCCAAAGTAATGGTCTTGCCAGTTAAAGTTTTGACAAAGATCTGCATTTTGCTAAAATAATGAAAATCATTAATACATGTGCTACTCTGTGAGCGTAGTTGAAGGAGACGGTTAGGTATTTAAATAAAGTGAAAATTAAACATTATCAATAATCGACAAGGCATACAATTCAAAATTGGATAACAGAATATCAATGATTAGTATTAATTAACATATTTTTCCGGTAATTAGAATGAGGTTATAAAGATTCTGCGAGGCTTTCAAGCGGTATAGAAATTCATTGTCAACTTAAATAAGATAAAAAACACCAAATCATTCATTTTCATTCATTTTTAATATCCGTGATAAATAAATTCACTTGCAACAAAAACATTAAACGATAATAAAAATGTCAATACTAACCACGCGGATTTTAGAAAACTTATCCAAAGGAGACCGACTGACGAGTGACGAGACTTGTAACAGTTGTAACGTGCCTGTGCACGCCAGTCGCGCGATGCAGAGCAGACGTCGGCGCACCGTACTAAAACATAAACAAGTCACGATACTCTCTGAACTTACCGAGTTATTTTTTGCGAATTCGAAAATCACATGATTTCGGAGTTCGCATTTTTCCTCGGTATAGGTCCTGAGCGCGGCGGCAGGTGTCGCGACTCATCCGAGCGAACTGCAAAACATCAACATGGGCTCAAGTGTCACTATATCTATATATCAATACTGTTCGGTCATAAAATTGCGGAATCTGATGCGCAAATAAGTGGTAGCCAGTAGTCTAAGCCAAGTAGTAAACAACGAAGTCGGAGCGTTCGTAATCGCAAACAATATTGAAAAAAAAAGGTAATATTTTCATCGAGTGATATCTGTTATCTTTTTCCTTCTCACTATTTATAAAATAAATAACTAGTTTATTTATATCTTTCTATTTTGATGCAGTTTCGTGTTGTGAGATCGCTCAGTCGGCTGGTAGCAGCGAAACTCGCATCCTGACCATTGCATAAAGAAAAACGATACAGATGATGAAGAATAAACATCGAACTTACTCAAGTTTATGAAATATTTATTGTGTCTGAAGGAAAAATTTATTAAAGTTTCAGTTTTGTTTTTGTTTTTACGTACATAATCAAGATATTATGCAGCGAGTTTCAAGGACTTCTATTAAAGGTCTATTGAGCCAGTTACAAGCCAAAGGTTTAGAAACCACTTCAATTGGATTGTCAAGATGCAGATCATCGTTTAATCAGCACAATGATCAGTCTGAAAAAAGGAGGTATGGGAAAGTCACAACTGTGTTATTGTCTCTTGCTGGAGGCATAACATACTATTTATACAAAGATGATATTAAAAATAACATCAGCAGCTTTATTAATGTGCATGCATTCAAGATTCAAAACTCTCAGTAAGTAAATATTTTACTCACTCGTGCAATGTGATTACAAATAATAACAAAACTTTTTAATTTTTCTTAGCAATGGACAAGAAGCTGGTGCAAGAAGAGCTGAACTGCCAACGTATACAATGCAGCAAGTGAGTGAACATGATAATTTGATAAATGGGATTTGGGTTTCTTACAAAGAAGGTGTTTACAATATCACCGATTTTGTTAGAAAACATCCTGGTGGCCAGAGCAAAATCATGATGGCTGCTGGTGGCTCTATCGATCCATTCTGGACGATTTTCGCTAATCACCAAACGGATGAGATTTTAGTCTTACTAGAATCCATGAGAATTGGCAATCTACGAAGTGAGGATGTTTACAAGCACAAAGATGAGGATATTTATGATCCTTATGCCTTGGAGCCTGTTCGAAATCAAGTAAATAACTAGAAAAATATTACCATTTATTTAACTATTAATTGTAAAACATTTTTTAACATTTATTTAAGATGTTACATATAAATGGGAAAAAACCATTTTGTGCTGAACCACCTCCACCCGTGCTTGTAAAAAACTTTATAACACCTAAAGAAGTGTTTTATGTAAGAAATCATCTTCCAGTACCTTACATAGATGAAGAAAACTATGAACTCGAGTTGGCAGCTGAAGAAAAAACTATGAAAACTTTAAATATTGAAGACATCAAGAAATATCCACAACATACAATTACAAGCGCTATTATGTGTGGAGGAAACAGAAGATCTGAAATGGGAGCAGAAAAACCATTGAAAGGTTTGAGCTGGAATGTTGGAGCTATTGGCAATGCTAGCTGGACTGGTGCTAAATTGAGCGATGTTTTACGGGAACTCGGTAATTTTAACGTTACCTTTAGAAGTTTTAGTAAAACATTTTTAACTTAACATTTGATTAAAATAAATAGGTGTAAAAGAAGAAGATTACAACCATATTCAGTTTGAAGGTATGGACATTGATCCTTCTGGGGTACCGTATGGTGCCAGCATTCCAATCAGTAAAGCTTTAGACCCCCGCGCTGACGTATTGCTTGCTTACGAAATGAATGGTGAAGACATACCATTGGATCATGGATATCCACTGCGCGTTATTGTACCTGGTGTTGTGGGAGCTCGTAACGTCAAGTGGGTTAATCGCATTATATTGTCGAAAAACGAAAGTCCTTCGCAGTTCCAACAAAACGATTACAAAGGTTTCTCGCCAAGTATCAATTGGGATAATGTCGATTTTAAAACTGCACCAGCCATTCAAGAAATGCCTGTCACTTCAGCTATATGTTGTCCTCAAAAAGATGAAAAAATTACTATCGCCAAAGATGGAACTATACCTGTGAAAGGTAGGTTAAAGTAGCTCTTTTTAATTGCATCATATTTATCCCAAAATTTTTCTTTCCAAGGTTACGCTTGGTCTGGTGGCGGTAAGAAAATTATTCGAGTTGATGTCACAGCTGATCAAGGTGAGACTTGGCACATTGCTGAGTTAGTTGCTCAAGATCCTGATGCAAAAGAGGGTAGACATTATGCATGGACCCTTTGGAGTCTAAATCTTCCTGTTGATAAAAATGAATAAATCGGTTGAGATATGGGTTAAAGCAGTTGACTCACAATATAATACTCAACCGGAAAGCTTTAAAAATATCTGGAACCTCAGAGGATTCCTGTGCAATGCTTATCATAAAGTCAAAGTTAATCTTGGATAAATCATTGCAGATGTTACAATTGAAGTAATTTACGATCGTTATATTATTTACTATTTTATTTTTGTAAAATTGAATTCAATTTACGTGGTATATTTGCGGTGCTCGACTGAAAATGTGTGATAAAATAGATGGTATTATATTAAGTATTAGAAATTGCACACAATATGCTATGCTAAACCGTAATTAATAATGATGTGAATTCAAAATTCACATCGTTGTTCGTGACGATACTTTCAAAGGATATTCATCTCGTTTATATTAGTATCCTCTATATAGATCTATTGAAACTATGCACTATCTAACAATTTCATGTTTTATATTTTAACTTTTTACTAATACTTAGTGTTGTATCTTGTAATTTACATCTTGTTATCATTCTAGTTCAAAAGATCATGTTATTACAATTATTCTACGAATTTTTAAACGCACTTATTTTTAAAACTTTTTATGGCACATGAATAATGTCATAAGTCACACAATAAAAGTAATGAGCAGTGAAAAATGGTTTTTATTACTGAGCATATAAACAGATTAACATTCGTAAGTGCTTGATCAAATCTTTGTTGTCTTCTACAAAATAATACATCTAGCTTTTTAGAAAACTTATTCGGTGCAAAAATGTAAGAGAGTAAATGTTTATAAATATGGAGTTCACATAAGCGTTTTTAATCGTGTACTTAATATAGCAATCAGTTCTTGCGATCGATCGATAAATCGTTACTGACGTTGATCGTCGTAAAATTGGCGATTCAGTTGAGTACAGTTGGATCCGGAAAGTATCAAAAGATTAAAAATAATTTTTTTATCGATCACTGATTAATTAATTTCGTATTTTACTCCGGAAAAGCTTGATTTTTTAATCCACGCGTCAGTGGTGAGATCGTTGCTTGTAAATAAACGAATCGCCGAATCAATTAATACTTTATTACGGGTAAAATATGATTACATTCATGGCTTGAAACTTAACTAATATCACATTGTTAATTGCACATCATTACGACGACAGAGATAGCCATGGATCCGCGAGCGAACCTCACTCTTCGTCTATCATTTGTCCGGCTCCTTCTGTATGTCCTGAAGACTCTTGCCCATTGTCTCGGGCACGTAGTAGTAGTAATACACGATGGATGCGTAAATGCCGGCCGAGTAGAACCAGAAGAGAGCCGCGGGCCCGACGAGCTCGAGGAACGGCAGAAACGTCATGGTCGAGAGCGACGAGAAGACGGCCGAGGTGGCGCTGAACACGAGGCTGGCCAGGGTCTTCAAGCGTGGCGAGAAGAGCTCGCCCACCAGGGCACTGGGTATGCAGCCGCAGCCCGCCGTGTAGGACATGCTGTAGCAGAGCAGACACAGGCAGGGCAGCCACGTGAGCCGAGCCGGGTCGAAGTCGAAGCGGCGCAGCAGGAGAAAGTGCACGCCGAGACTGGTGAGGGACAGGGCCATGCCGAGGCTCGAGGCGATCAGCAGGAAGCGACGGCCGTAGCGATCGACCCGAAACGTCGCCAGCAGACCCGAGACGATGGAGCAGCCCTGGATGCTGGTGACGATGGTGCTAGCTTCGATGGTTACTCGGCTCGACGTGATGATGATCTCCATGTAGTTGTTGGTGACGTTGTACGCGCCGAAGTAGCTGAATATGTTGATCATGAACATCATCAGGAAGCTCTTCATGTAAACTGCGAACAAAAGGAGAGATGCGGAAAATCCAGCATGCGACTCAAGCACGCGGATGTAGCGCGCGAACTCACTGGGATCCTTGAACTCGCGCATCCTCTCGAGCAACGAGACCCTCGAGCTCTCCACGTAGTCCTGGAGCTGCTGCAGCTCGGCCTTGACGTCGGCCCGGCGCCTCAGCCAGGCCAGCGAGGCCTCGGCCTTGTCCAGCCTGCCGATCGTGATGTAGCGATAGGGCGAGTCCGGCACCAGCGGGAACAGCAGCAGAAACAAGAGATTGAAGCCGATCGCCACGTAGCCGAAGATCTTCATGGAAATATAAGGTCCCATCAGATTTCCGAGGAACAAACCGATCGACTGTGCAGATATGTTCCACAGTACCTGTTCATTGTTGGAGAGGGGGGTACACAGGGGCTGTTAGAGATAGAGAGCTATCGTTGGACCATTGAGGGGTGTGCGTGTGCGTGCGTGTCTCTTCTTTTGCTTCGGTATTATACGAAAATTCGTTCGAGCGTAAAACATGCGAGAGAGAATCGAAGGTCGAAGATCGGGTGTTTCGAGATAAGAGATCGCGCGTGCGCGTGGCAGTGAAAAGCTTCGCACAAACAAATCGTACGTCAAATATCATATATATATATATTCAAGTCGCGTGATTTTCCGATTTTACCGATGTTGCACCATCTATCGAGACATCGTCTTCGACCAACGATACATGGAAAATTAATAATAATCTTCGTGATAGGCAAGCGAGGATAGATTTTGTTTTAGTATAATAAATAAATAAATAATGCGTGATGCTAGCCAATGAGCCGCGTATCTCGGGATCGGCGATCTCCGCCAGGTAGAGCGACAGCGTCGTCCAGATCATGCCCATGGCGAAGCCGCAGCAGGCCCGCGCGGCGTACAGCCACTCGACCCGCGAGGCCGTGGCGACGCAGAGCCAGCCGCCGAGCATCGGCAGACCGGCGAAGCACAGCGACATCTTGCGGCCCACGGTGTCTGCGCAGAGTGTGGCGTGTAATAATACAAAAAAAAAAAAAAAAAAAATAGAGTCAACGAGTACTTGTGATATTTTTTTGTGCGTGGAAAACCAATGTATTATATACAAACCTTGAGCTACGGCACCGGCACAGGCGCCGAATATGCGAGCGATGTTCATGAGGGACGCGAGCCACGTGAGCTGCTCGCTGGTGAGCTTCGCTATGCCGTCGGTGCTCTCCTGCAGCGACAGCTTGGCCAAGTAGGGCGAGGACCATCCGTTGGCGAGACCGACGAGGAACATGATGAGACTCACTTGCGAAATGGTAGAAAGGATAAATTAAAAGGATTCAATTTTCCAACTATGCGATGTAATAATTCTCACGCGTAACGCTGGCTAAATGCTGCGACCAGAACGTCTTCTTCTCAACGCAGCAATTATTGTCGCTCCGTCCCTGGTCCACAGCCGCAGCGGTAGGAGCAGCGGCAGCGGGCTTGGCCATTATTATTATTATTATAAATTTAAATTTTCCGAGGCCAATCTTGCTCGAGGCACTACAAATCCGTCACGCACTGCAAGCTTTTCTGCTGGCATCTAGTTAAAGTTTCGCGTCTTTTATATATAAAATAAATTACTCAAAGACGAGTAAGAGAGAGAGAGAGACGTTTTATAATAGTTAACAAATCTCTGGAAGGCGATAAACGCAGGCGGGCGCGTGACGGATTTCTCTCTCTCTCTCTTTCTTTCTCTCGTCTTCGCGCCGATTTGATTTATTATACGACTTTGCTCTACATATATATTAAGCTTGCGCGCGTAAAATCATATAGATTCTGTATTTGCTCCTCTATCTTCCGGTATTTACGAGTTCGTTGCTCGGTGTGGAGCGGCAAGCGCCTAGCAGCAGCAGCAGCAGCATCAGCATCACGATGCGACCTCAGCGCGAGCAGCTCTATATAATAGCTCTCTTATCTATGTGTGGCGCGCGTGCGGAGCTTATTATATTATGGATGAAATCGCGCGGCGTGAGACGCGCATTAAAAGAGAAGAGAACGCGGAGATTCTTCCTCGGCTTTTTTTCTCGCTCTCGCCGCGATCGTTTAGGGTTTTAAGCCGCTCGAGTATAGCATATAATACGGTATTAAAAATCGATGATCCGCTACGCTGCCGCGTGCGCGCGCGGGGGCTATATAACGCAGTCGCACTCGTTATACCTCGTTCGCTCGTGGGCGATTATGGAAAAGTGCGCCGAGGCCGGCCGAGCGAGCGACGAATAAAAAAGAGCGGAAGAAAAACTGGAGCGCGTCGCACGCGCGTACATCTATATAGAGCTCAGCTCGCTGAGAGCTTTGAAGCGCGGAAAATAAACAGCTCGACGCTCGATGCATTACGCTGCGCGCGCGAGATGGTAAGTCGCGAGAGCGAAAACGCACACCGGCCCAAGCGCACGGGGATGTGTGTAAGGGGGTGTGTGTATTTTCTCACGCCTTCCTCCGTAGCAGCTTATGGCCTCTGGCGAATGGAAAACCTTTTCTATCGTATAAACATACGTGTGTATACGCGCGCTCGCACAAAGTTGCGCGAGAAAATTTTGAACAAGAAGCGTGGAAAAGTATAAGTGCCCCGCGGGTTAGTTACACACGGCGACGCCATATCTTATACGTTCGCCACGCGCGTAGATATCTCGGGATGGGTGTGAAAAAGAAACCAATTGGCATCGCTTTTCTAGCGAGCAAGCGCCGGATCTAATAGCAACGATTTTCGCGCGTACCGATGCAAGAGTATATTGCCACTTGAACGGACGTTGAAGGATTCCAACTTTATTTGTATTTATTTAATCTTTTTTTTCTTATTTATATAACACAACGACTATGGTGAGGACGACAAGAAATGAAAAAAGAGAAGAAAAATTTGCCTGCGTCGGCATCCGAGAAAGTCGTGTAATTATAAAAGGACATGCAGCAGAGATTCGCGCGACGCTATGCAGCAACAGTCGAGCTATACTAGGGTGGCGCCTGTGCTTAGTGCAGCAGCAGCAGCAACAGCAGCAAAGCTCTGACTCGGCGTTAATGAGCTAAAACTTGATAAACAAGCTTTGCAGTGCAGGGTGTAGTGCTTTGGCTTAATATAATATGTAAGTTTCAGCTAGCTTCTCTATATAGCAACCCCCCACAACGACGTCGACGACGACGACGACGACGACGACGACTGAATGCCACATCATGTCCTGCGTTTGCGCTGCTCACATACCGTTTGCTCTATATACAGCATAACTACCAGACGCGCAGGCATGTTTATTATTAGGGAACTTTGGGCTAACTTTGGCCTTTATGCAGCCAACAGTCGTACGCACTCGTGAATGCAGCTATACGCGTATTTGTGGATGCTGCGTCTGTATATGGCCGATTCTCGGTGAAATCGAGTAGACAAAAAAACATCTTCTGTTCTATTGACGCGAAAAACTTGTTGTTTGATCACAATCCGCCATCACCCAGAGAAACATGAAAATCAAAATCTAATAGGGTTAAAAAAATATTAAAAAGTTTCATCATGATGTCAACAGTATTTTATGTGCCTCTACACGGAAAAACTTTTCACGCTCGAATGCATAGAGATACATTCGCGCTCTGAGTCGAGCACAATTCATACCCAGTCTCGAGCGCGAAACACCTCGGGTTCTGATGAGTGTGACTAATATTGAAACTTGGATGTAATTTAAGGTAAACTTGCCATATTTCGAATACTTATAAAAATCGTTCTTTTTCATTTACTGTGCTAATTGATACATATTTTATAGTTCTTCCAATAAATTCCAGAGAGTCCGAGAAATCCTAAACCCCATAATCCTGTACGTTATTTCATCTTCATACCGAGGCTACTGATATCAATGCGGTCATGTATGATAAAGAGATCTTCAACAACTACAAAATATTGTACGATACAAAATATAGTTTGTTGATTCATTAATTAGTAGATAAGAATTAGAATAAAAAATAACTTGGCAATATAATTCGTGAGTAACTGGCATGGTTGGCCCAATATACAATGTGCAAGATTTTAGCGATCGAGTCATCATCAATTGCAATAGCTGTCTTGTTTGGGGAGAATATTTGTACAGTTCGCTATAATATATGCTGCAAAAAATATATATTTTCTTAAAAAGAGAGAAATTAAACTTTCATCACGTCATACTACATGTCTGCGGTTGTTTAATTTTTCAACCTAAGAAATAATATTTTTTTCCAGCCTCGTGCATGAAGTTTTGTGAGATCACAGAGTTAATAAGAATTTCAATGAAAGTACACCTAATTTTTTTTAATGAGCTAAACGCTTGTAGTTGTTTCCACTACCATAAATTCTGTTAGTGGCATATAGTGCTTTTTATAAATAGGTACCGGTTATCTAGACACCTTAGTTTTTTGTTGAGTTCGCTCCATTTATCAATTAATGATTAATGATATAAGTTGGGAAAAAGGAAGAGGGGGCGAGCGTCAAGAAAATTTACATTTAATAAAGTAGTACTTTAAATCATCCGAGCAACGAAATAATAAATATTATGTTGCAACATCAACCTGGCCATACCAAGCCTTGCGTTTGTCGAAAATGTAGAAGAAGGCAAAAGTATTTCTGATTCTAGTCTGTGAAAGCGGCAAAAAAATACCGGAGAAATAGAGAAATAAGGTTCTTTCATCATATAGAAGTTTAAAACTAAAGAAAACTAACTAGAAGAAAAAATTCATTACGATTTCTCTGTCAAAAAAATAAAAAACTATTATTCCACTACATGAGATGCGGAAGACCAAATAACCTCAGCATTTTTTTTTGATCGTCTGATATATAATGATAAAATGAAACCATCTCAGCTTTCTCTGTAGGGTTATTACACCCTACGATCATTACGAGTTTTATTATTAGGTATCAAGAGACTCTCAAAAAAAATTCTAGTAAGTTGTTATTTCGCATCTCATGTGACCTTGTTTAAATATGATTTTACATACATTAAATATATCATAATAAATTATATTGTACTCCTTATGTTGAGAACACTTCAAGAAATTTATAAATAGGTATTACATACCAGTTGACGTATATACTATTACTAGCATCACTTATTTTTTCGGAATAGTAGAAGACTGCTAAGGCCATAATCATACTAAATGCATATGTCGAAGCCATTTTCATTGCAAAACCTTTATTGGTTTTAAAAATAACTACTGCCTAGGATTAAATGTAATATAAGTAAATTGTTCAGTTTCAAATTCATTCGAATGAAAGTGATGGAGCTTCACCATGCCTCCTTCAATAATGCTACAGATACTGCACCCTAATGCTGCAGTAAGAATCAAAAATTTTCTCCAAGAATTGAAGTCATCGAATAATCTATAAAATAATTTTAATTGCAATTTTAATTTTTTTTTATTTTACCGAATTTACATTTTTCTTTCACAAGGAAAAAACTCGCAATTGTTGAACAAAAAGCGATTTTTTTACCAATTAAAGTTTTTGTCTGTCTAAAGCAAAAATCTATTTTTGTTACCGCAAACAAAATGGCTTTTTCATGTCATTTCAGTTGAAACTAACATTTTTTACCAAAACTAAAAGTTTAATTTCTGCTAAGAAATTCATGAAAAATAGTTTTCACACCTATGAAGCAAACAGGAAAGCATTAAAGAACATTATTTACAATAAAACGATAGTTATACAACTATAATGATATTTACGAGTTTTCTGAGGCTTGTCAGTTTTTGCTCCTTAGGTACTTTTTTTACTATTTCAGTGCAGTCTTTAAAGCTTAAAAGAAGTGTAATTAAAAATATTTGAATAGATTCAACTTACTCTAAGCAAAATTGATGTTCTTGGATAATATTATAAATGTGATTGTACATAAAATCATCGGCATCTTTTTTGAATGAATCTTTCGTCTGCATGAAATTCAAACCCTGTTGTAAATTATAACTAAAAAAAGACTATTAAATAATAAACTGTTATGTGTATTCATAAATACAAGGCTTATTTACCTTGTGTATCGTAATTTACCTATTATGTAATAGCATATAAAAATAGATAGATGCAATAAACTAATTATTGACATAATATAAGTAACGGCTACAATTAATGAATAAATATAAACGTAAAAATAGTATTTTTCTTCGTCAATGAACATCTCTAAATGAAAAGGCTGTTTTTTGATTGTAGAATAATTCAAAGATAAAAATGAGTTGTTAACCATTGGTAGTAACATTGGAGCTATAGCATAATTTACAATACTCATAACAAGCGACGCTGAAATAAATAACGTGTGAACATTATTTGATTACAATTAAAACATTATTATTCTCAATATTTAAATTCAACTTTTGGACTATATTTTTAAGTGTAACAACGCAGTTATTTAAAAAAAAACTCATAAATTTACCATTCACGAAGTACGATATATTTTTAAATTCATCTAAATATTGTCTTATAAATTGTTTTTCTTCAAAGCTACTTGATGACCAACTCAATATGACTTTACGCAGTTCAGTTTTTATCTTTAATCCGTTACATAAAAGAAAAATTTATAAATTTATTTTTTCATTACCAATTTCTTTTACTTTGTGATAAAGCGGTTAAACGATATATTTTGAAAAAATTTCTAACCTTGAAAATGACTGTTTTATCAAAAAAACAGCAATAATTGCAATGCATAACGCACATCAGGGCAGGTTTGTTGAACTACAGTTTCACTTATGATGTCATAAGCCATTTCTTTTTTATTCATTTCTTCGCACAATCGTATAATCTAAAATCAGATTTTGAATGTAGTTATTTGAGATATGTTACTGCTTGATAAATGGTAATCATTGAAAATTGAAGTTATACGGAACTGATGACAAACAAAAGGAAAATTGAAGCAAAATCATCATGACTGATAAACTATACTTTTTTTATGGTACTCCAGTAGGGCCACATGAGTGAAACTTTTAGTAAAATTATCAACCCAGGATGATTTTCACTTAAAAATTGTCGAATTTTACTTTCTTCCAAATCAATGTCATGTTTTGAACACTTCATCACTGTTACGTAGATTGAAAATTTTTAAACTCTATCCCCTTAAGATAAAATATCTGTGGAAAAATTTTTCCTATTTAATTCTTTACGTAACTAACTAAGGGTACACGTCTACTACATGATTTGAAAAGTAGTTGTCGAATTAAAAAACGTTGGATTTAGACGATTGTTTCAGACTATTGTTCAATGGAGCCTACGCAAATGTGTAAAGTCGTTTATTCTGCGACTTTTTATTTATTACCTTGAACTTGAAATGTATAATTCAAAAATCGACTGTTGACGCATGTAACCCCAGTGGAAAAAACCACATATGGTCAGACGCGCTTGAAAACACATGACCTTACGGTAAAGGCCATACATGTTACCGCTATTAATAAAAATCATAACGTTATGTGTATCAGCAATTCTCGAAAAAAAATCATTACAATTGTTATCATTTGACGCTTATACTGACCATTGGAAAATTGCAGAAATTGCCAGCAATTATGGGGTTATGTGACATCTGCTTTCCGATGGATGCCTTCTAGGAAACAGCTTCGTGGACCCAAGACGCACTGATCAACTCTCAATGTTACTATCTCTGTTCTGGAGGAATTGTTGCTGAATGCATCAGATCATAAGAGCTGCCTGCGGAGTCCGCCTGAAAACCTAAATCAAAAATTTCGATCCCATTTTCCGGAAAAACTGTTGAATGAAATTCGGTAAAGTTGTTCGCAGCATCAATACCGAAGGCTCCATAGAGCCGATCTTAAAAATTCAGTCTAGGAAAAAAGTTATGCAATTACAAATTTTTTAATGCAGTAGGATCGGTAAAAATTGGGGTTTCCAGGTGGCTGATCGTTTCGATTTCAGGTAATTCTCTCGTTAGTTAGTAGTTCGCAAATGTTTGTTTCGAAAACTTACTTAAATTCTCTACAATGTATTTTTGAAGTGAAACTTCTTCAGGCGCACCGATACTTACAAATCGTAAACGTCGTAACAAAGTTCATAGCGGAAAAATGGTTTTAAAATGATCAAAGAATATATTAAAATTTATTTTAACTAAATTTATCGAGGTTTAATGAAAAAGTTACATTCATATAGCTTTGTATTATTTAGAATTTTAATCCAGCAAGTGAGTTTACATATTATAATTGCAAATATTATAGTTTTAATGAGTTAAAAAAAATGTTTCAAATACCCTAATGTCAATCTTTTCAACTATGTCAGTTTTGATTTTTAAAAGAAAAATATGTATTCAAATACAAAAGTAGTCCACCTATACGGATTCCGCGACATCCCCTATTAGGGGATAAATTAGAGAAAAAAAGTTATAGTGAAGTATATAGAGATCTGATGGCTGCTGCGTATGACATAGAAGATTTGATTATCTGGAATCAATATCAGTTGTCAATTAAAAGAACTGTCAGTAGTAGTCAGTTTAGTGAGGAAAAGTAGATGTGTGAACTGTAAAAATTGTCTTACAGAACTGCAGGTTTCGAAATTTAATTCTATAGTTGGTCCAGCAGTAAATACAAAAGGATTTTTAGTTCTTAGAATTATAAATAGTAACATTTTCCGTATCTTCGGCGAATAAATTTGACCATTCATACCACAACTTGAATAAGAAAATGACTATATATACTACTATATGACTATATGATAAGTTGTATTATATAAATAAATATTAATAGATTTATATTCAAGAGTACCTTGTATTGTAAAAATTCTCACTAGTGATTTTCAAAAGTTGACTGGGGATACAAAAAAAAATGATAGTACACATAGTTATGCAAAATGCACACAACATTTTCACTGCATTGGCATAATCTTTTTTTGATATAATTACCACCTATTAATGAAAATATTCGAATGGTTACAAATTCAAATTGATCAACTTGATGCCGAAGCCTCATTTTTTACCGGCCGAACTCTGAAAATAAATTTAAATAACTTTTTTACTAGACCGATTTTCCAAACACTGTGAAGCCCTCCGCATTGTTGCTGTGAACAACTGCACCAAATTTCAACCAATTTCATCGGGTAGTTTTCTCGGAAAACAGGATCGAAATTTTTGACTACTGTTTGCAGGATAAAAAATTTTGATCCTGTTTTCCGGGAAAACTACCCGATGAAATTGGCTGAAATGTGGTGCAGTTGTTCACAGCAACAATACGGAGGGCTCCACAAAGCCGTTTTTCGAAAATCAGCCTGGGAAAAAAGGTACGAAAATATACATTTTCTGTGCTCGGTCGGTAAAAATTGTGGCTTAGGCATCGTCTTAAAATATACCATGGTAGCTGTCAAAATGGAAGTACTACAACAACAAAGTAAAATAACAAACATAATGGGTGTACTCATTTCTTTTGTTATACTAAAGACACTGAAATTTAGAAACTTAGGAATAAAACACATTAAACAAATTTCAATTTCGTCGTAATGTTCAACTTACTCGATACAAATTTGATGCATACGAACAAAATCTTTGAGTTGTTGGCAAATCTATATGTTGGCTTTTTTTTCATCAATTACCATTTTGCGGTTATATGCTTCACTTATTTTTTCAAAATTGTATCTGAAATATAAAAGTCTGTATTAATCTACATTTTTTTCATTTATCGAACTATAATTTTAAAACGTTTTTCCGGCTATAATTGCATACTGTAAATACCAAATTTCTATGATAATATCCATGACAATAGTACATTGTAAATCGTTTATAGCACTTACTACGAAACCAAACATTAATATAGAAAACATTTGAAAAGCGAAAATATAATAAAAATATTCTTCTTCGTCAACCAAAAATTTCGTGTAAATAGGTAGGGCTTTTGCATAAGTTTGATTGCCCGGAAGTGTCCAAGATAAGAAGGTTGGAATAGCTACCGGAGCTATCCCAAAACTAAAATAGGATACAAGTATTGCTCCTAAAAACACAATATTGACCTTAAAAATATCTCAATGAAAATAAATCGGCTTCAACATATATTGGTAAACAGTATTGTTTACCTGTTTGAAAAGTAGCGAAGTAATATGCTTTTCTAGACCATTTCAACTTCATTTCTTGAATTT
This sequence comes from Trichogramma dendrolimi, assembly GCA_034770305.1. Classification (NCBI taxonomy): domain Eukaryota; kingdom Metazoa; phylum Arthropoda; class Insecta; order Hymenoptera; family Trichogrammatidae; genus Trichogramma; species Trichogramma dendrolimi. Next base: position 1,942,665 of record JAPMIB010000015.1, read on the forward strand.
CCTTTGTACCAGAAAACCACATTCGAGTCATTAACATTATGCTCAAGTAAATCTTAATTTTGTTTGAAATAGAAAATATGCATTATAATTTACTGCTAAAATTGAAATCAGATTTGAAAAAAAAAATTTACATTTTTTTTTAAATCCTATCATAAACATATAACAGAACGTCATGCATATTTCAGCGGTCAGCTGAACTATTATTTCGACTAAAATTGTGCCTTCAATCCCATTTTCATTTTCTTTGAAGAATTTCAGAACCTAAATACATAGGGATTATTACTGATGTAGTTTGCAAAGTCTAATAAGTACATACCGTAATGACTACTGATAAAATTATCAATAAACATAGACTTAGGTTACCAAGTATTTGGACTGTTTTATTCTGAAGAGGATATAGAAAAGAAATCTTCATAGTCATGAGGGTCCAATAAAAATTATCTTCCCACATTTTTTGAGCTGTTTCGAAGTTTTCGTACAAAACTGGATCCACTGTAGGATGCATTTCAATTTGAGAAAATGATGTCAACACGGTGGAATTAAAATACAAATTAAAGTTTTTCCAATGCTTTGAAAAAATAATGAAAGTATTATAATACTTTTTGTAGATAATCAAAAAAATATTTTTTAAAAATTGTTGTAAATGATAAACTACATTTTATAGCATAAAAAAAAGATTTCGTAGTTATAAATACTGGCTTCTTGGAACCAAATAAATATTTTTTCGAATCAAAAAAATGATTAATTCATTTTTGAATGATTAATTCGACGCTGTTAAGGAAGAGTAGCACGTTTCTATACATTTAAAAAATGAAAAAATGATGATCAAAAAAATATTTTTTGATTTGAATAAATAATTTATTTCACTGATTTTTTCGCTCAAGTTTAGAAACTTTTGTCTTTGTTTCAATTAACTAAATTTGTAGATTAAAAAAAAAAATTTTATTTGATTCACTAGCATTTAAAGCTACGAATCTTTTTTCTTGTGCAGTCTTTATGTGATTCATTCTACCACATTATTTCAAACGTAAAGGTCGAAGTTATAATATATAAAGTTTTACGCGCAGAGATTGGATTTTAAACCATTGTTTTGGAGAGTCTACACAAATGTGTAAAGCTGTTTACTCACCGACCGCGCAATCCGTTGCACAATTTTTTACCTTGACTTCGGAATGTGTAATTGAAAAATCGCGTTACGCGTGTCCCGCAGTAGAAAAAGCCACGTACGGCCAGACGCGGATACCGAAAACGCGCACAGTCCGCCCGATAAGGTGGCGTACTGCAATTTTGTTGATGAAGGGTCATATCGATTGTTCGTGAAACTTGCACTGCGCGGCGGGCGTTACGGTGCATCCGACACAGATGGCGCTCGAGTCGCGCGAGTCGACACGCGCGTTATGATGATTCGGGAGTCTCGGCTGCTCTTCGCACGACACGGTGCACCACCAAGTTTCTGCACAGTTCTGGATGCACGTTTGTATTATAGATACCAAGGCCATGGAGCTCGATACAGGAAGTGCAACTTCGATGGTCGCGAGACTATCGCAACGAGTCGAGGCGAATTAGATCAGATCGATATTGATGCAATTATGTCGTCCGAGCAAAACAGGAAATTCCGGACAAGAAATGCATCGATTTTCGAAATTGTCCGAAAAAGACTCGAATTATCCCCCCAAGTAAAAGAAAGGAAGGAGGAGGTAGGATAAGGTCGCGCGCGCGCGAGAGAGATACCGCATATATAAAACGAGGAAGCATCAGCTGCATTTCGTTGGCTGAAAAAAGTCGTCCGTCAAAGAGCTCTCGCGCCCGCTCCTTATTTATTATAGACACGAGTTATATACGCAAATGTGCTCATGAATATGCATCAACAACTGCAGCAGTGCACCACCATGCCTTTTTCACGGTGTATAAGCGGGAGCGAGTCTATATACACTTGGGCAGGTATAACACACAGACACACATACACGCGTAAAATCATAGGGAAGTGGGGAGGGGAGGGGAGGGGGGGGGGTGCAGAGAAGGGCTAGTTCACGCGGCGGCGGCGGCGGCGGTGACAGCACAGGTGCAGATGCAGGTGCATCGGCCTCCGCGAAAACACACCCGCGCAAGCGCACCTTCGCAGGTTTTATACATGTATGTATTATGCCCACTGCTGTCCCACTCTCTCTCTCTCACCTATAGATGCGTTATAGGATAAAAAATCGTCGTTAAAAATGCAAAAGAAAAGCTCGAGCGCGCATTATTTTCAATAACGAAAGTGTATTTAGAGTTATTGGTTTTTTCTTTAGCCTTAGAGGGATAAAGAAAAAACCAATAACTCTTAATATATGATGAATTTATGAAAATCCACAACCCGAATGGCCGAGTATACGAAAATCTGAAACAAAAAAAAGAGCATGTGTGTACTGCGTAGAGTGCACACGCGGTGTTTACCACTGCCACGGTCTCCGCGCGGTAGCGCCTCGCGCGACTAAACCCTTCGAAAGCAGCTCTTCATGCATTACACGGCGCACGAAGCTTTTACGCGGAGCGTACGATGATAACGTGGCGCAGTTTTAGTCGAGTCGAAGAGCCCCGAGATACTTTATGTAGAATACTTTCAACGATTTTCTTGATAATATTTTGAAATTGCATTAAAAAAAAAGTTATCTCGTTTAATGTAAAAAATAGACGATAATTTTTAGTACAACAGAAAAGCGCAAGAGCAATGTACCGCTATATACGCGTACAGTTGTAACAGCAGCGGTGTAGCAGCAGAAGCGCGTGCGCTGCCACCCCAATGTTGACTCGAATATAACAGTATATGCTCTATGTGTGTAAGTGGCTGTGTGTGTGTGTGTGTGTGTGTCAGCGGGAGTGCGCGCGCTGCTCTATATACGTATACGCGCGCTACGCGACTACAGCGCGACCACCGCTATATAAGACAGGGCGGCACACTATACATGGATACACACACACTTACGAGGGTGGGCGAAGTGAGGGTGTAAGGAGGGGGAGAAAGCAACGAGCCAAAGGCGGTTCCAGTACCGCTAGAGAGTGTAGTGGCCTCTGCCTGTGTTAGTGTGTGTGTGTGTGTGCGCAGCGCAGCAGTATCGTTTTTGTGTTTCTGCTCCGCGCGCGCGCACACACCGTTATCGAACACACACACACACACTTACATCTACTGCAAACGTGTGTGCGTTCACGTATACGTATACACGTTCACAGAATCGCGCATAACTGCTGCAAATTGGTGTTGTATTTCTGTGTGTGTGAAGGTGCGCGAACTCGCAGCGCGCCATAGAGATAGAGCCAACAGCAGCAGAGCCTGCCGCTGCTTCTCCGCTCCGCGCTCAGACACTGCAACGGTGCTGCCGTGTACAAGCTCTGTTGTAGGCTGTGTAGCTCGTGTACATAGCTGCAGCACAAAGTCCGACAGAAACAGAGAGAGAGAGAGAGAGAGAGCGAGAAGTGAGTCGCGCGCGCGTTCCGCCGAGTGTGTCGCGCGTATACATATACATAGATATAGATATCCTTGCAGAGAAGCGCGATATAATTTCTTCGGTGCTCGAGGTGCGCCAGTCTCGACACACACACACATACAACATGCATACATACATATATACAGATGTATAAAGTATTCGTGCGCGCGTGTGTATGCTGCATAAGATCAGCTGAAACAGCTGGAGCACACCTACGATAAATATATATATGTAGGAGAAAAGAAGGCTCGTTAACGTAAAAGGAAGAAAAGCAAAGTGTGGGTGTGGATGTGTGATAATATATAACCCGCCGTCGAGAGAAAGCTTGCCTAAAGCTGCGAGTGGCGCGCGGACGAGTCGAAGCAAAGCCGCTGCTGCACCGCCATCGCCAGCCAGTCAGCCACCACCAGCTCTAGCTAGCTATACTATCCGCGCCACCATTTTACCACCAAGAGCACAAGTGCAGTATATGTATACTCGCAAGCTCGGCAGCTCGTGCGCCTCGAGCAGCCCCCTATATACAAACGTGCGTGTTCTAAACACGGCGTATACATATATAATAACAGCAGCAGCGGACAGAAGCACGAGTGTGTTTTGTCCGTCTACGTATATGTAACGGTCGCGCTATCTTCTTACGGTGTTCGCGCGTGTGTGGGTGCGCGCGCGCAATCGAGCGTTCGTGCGTCCTCCCGCGTGTGTGCGTATGTGCCCGTATTCCAAGGAAAGGGCACATATCTCTGTCGCACGAGTGATGAAGCATGGCGCGCGGCGAGTTATGAGCAGCAGCAGCAGCACGGGCTAGGCGCCACAAGCTCGTCCTCTGCTTGATCTTTTCGCGTAAGTGGTGCGGGTGTTTGTTTTTCTGCAGCAGCGTGCGTGACTGACTGCATTAGCGCGCGCGCGCGCGCCACCGTGCTCATAGCGTGTGCGTGTGTGTGTCTACGAGCTGCGAACGTTTTTCCGTAAAATCGAAAGCCAAAAAGTTGAGAAATTCTCTCCTGCGTGTATGATCATCGATGCATGTGCAGAAGCTCCTCGAGCGCCGCTGCCGCTACCACCGCTGTCGTCGACGCCGCCGCAGCCGCAGGGGGTGAGAGAGCGAGCGAGAGAACCAAATAAGCGTCTGCTGCCTGCTGCAGCCAACGCCAGACACTGCTGCTGTTTAACCGCACTCCATATACGATATATCCACCGGAGCCAGACAGCCAGTGAAAATCGTGTGCCGTCGTTTTGTGACAAAATGGCAGTTGGCAGTAGTATAAGCAGGCACGTAACGGCAACAACGGGGTCACCACCACCGCGTAGCTGCTCCGAGCTGCCGCTGTTGTTGTCGTTGCTGCCGCCGCCTGCGAAACAACACCGCAGCAGCCACTGCTGCTGTTGCAGCTCGTTCTCGGCGACGACGATGACGACGACGATGACGAACGAGTCGTGGGGATCGATCCGTTGAGCCGAGTGTCTCGCGTCTACATCTGTGTCGTATGTAAATTCGCCAACGACATATACACGTAATGTGCCTCGTGAAACGCGCAAAAAGCATGGCAGCAGTCGGGTCTTCTGCAGTGTGCGAGTTTTGCAGTGGTGTGTGTTCATCAACGACGACGACGACGACGACGACGACGACCATAATAATGATGTCGTCGCGTCTGTAAGACAGCAACGTCGCCAGGCGGGCATGTGTTGTTGACTCGACAACGTGAGATAGCAAAAAAAAAAAAGAACGTACAGAGATATAAGGCTTCGAGTCAGTGCTCATATTGTGTACCAATAGTGTTTTTGTGAAAAAGTATGATGCATCAGTGAATATCAGTGAATCAGTGAAATTAGTGCTGTGCTTAAAGAAAAGAAAATAAATAAATGAAAGTGCGTGTACGCGAATAAAATTCATCAACGACAACCACAACAAAAAGGCAGAGCATCACCCTCTCAATGACTCGAGACCTCCAGCGGAAGATACAGATACTAGTGCTTCGATATAATACAAAATAGTGCGCGTTGTTATTGTTGCCGTTTTTCATCGCTCGTTTGTCCGTCGATAAAAAATCCGAGAGAAAGAAATTCAGTGTGCAAAGTTCTCCCCTCTCGTCGTTGTTGCTGCGCCGCGATAATCTCAAAAAAACTCAAAAAAGGAGGAAGAAAGAAAGAAAGAAAAGAAGGAAAAACAACGCGCGGCCAGACTAGAAGGAAAAAAGTGAGTATGCGCGCTGAGCGTTGGGTGGGTTATACTGTATATACGCTGCTGGCTGCGGAGCTGCTGCTCCTGCCGTGCACCGCTGCCTGCTGCTGCTGCCCTTATAATATACTCACTCTCTAGCTAGCTAGCTATACTATAGCTGCGTTCGTTTCAACTCTCGCTCGCTCTCTGACTACTCTTTGCATGCTCATTACGCATACGAGGTCAACGTGTCAACGAACGAACGGCGCGGCTCTCTCTCGGCTTATAAGCTCTCTATGCAAACGACGCTGCTGCTCGGCGGGGGAGGGTGCAGTGCTTATTAAACGTATAATAATAAATATATAAGCGAAAACGACGACGACGATGACGACGACTCGTGTATTCGAGAGAGCTTCGAGAGTTTTCTTTTTATATTTTAATAATGCAACAAATCGCTAGACGCAGTTGGTATACGTCGGCAGCTGTGCGCCTGCATCACTGTGCAGTATCGCCGATGACGACGAATATCATTATTATTATATTATTATTATTATTTTGCACTATGATGACGACGACGATGATGATATGCGGGAATAAACGGGAGCGAACGATCAAAAGCGTTTTTTTTTAAATGTATTATCGGAAAAGAAGTCGCTTTTCGCGTGGCGTATATATAACAGGCTGTTTTTATAACCACGCCAAAGTACGGAGTACAAGTAAAAGAGTAAACACTCGTTTTCTCTCGCTCGTTTCGAGGGCTATCGATGGCACGGGGGCGTGCAGCGGAGCATATTTTGCACACTCGAAATGCGTAATATACGTCATTTTTTACGCTTTTTACTCTTTTTTTCCCTTGCCCCCTTTTCGTCTCTCGTTCTGTAGTGCGGTGCGTGTACAGGCCATCCATGTCGTAGGATTGGCGTTGATGACCTCTCGTAACTATCATCAAATTGAATTACCCAACACACAAACACACATACACGCGTGCGGCGGCGGACGTGGACGTGGGGGGATCGAAAAGTTTTCTGTCGAGCTACCAACTCCTGTAACGTAATGAAAATCGTCTTTTCCTAAAGGATTAGAGGCGCTCTCGAGTTTGTGCCACGCAGCAGCAACGGCACATATACTTCGAATCCGTTTACTCTTCGACTTGATCATGGAAGTTGAGATGCAACTACAGCAGCAGCAGCAGCAGTTACCGTGAAATTTTCTCTTGGGCATGGATTTCTCATCGTGACTTTGAGAAATATATATTTTAAATAGACAAAAAGAAACGAACGAAGTGTAGTATGAACGACGAACGTCTTATTCGCGAGTTGACGGTTGACTGATCCGAGTGCTTGCAAAAGTCTTGACTCCGAGATTCGCATATTATTATTATTGTTATTATTGTTATTATTGTTAAAGTATATACTGAGCGCTGCATGGCACAATATTACATATTATACGGGGCTCGAAAGTTTGAAAATTTATTCCACTGGAACTCTGTGTGTATTATTATACGCATATTGTAATTTAACTTCTGTATATTATATACTTGAAGTTTTGATACTGCTGTGTGTGCGTGTGTTCGCTCGCACTCGGCTACTGTATATGTGTGTATGGAGGACACGCGATCCACAGAGAAAGAGGCGAACACGTACATAATATAACATTATCATAATAAAGGGTAGAGATAATGCGTTATAGACAGAAAATTACATCACACGCGTGGTGCGCAACATCCATATAATATTTTATACACTAAATATATACACGTTCACCCAACGAAATAAATATTCAATTGTGCTTTTTCGGAGTCCATATAGCTAGGGGAGTGTATTACGTTGTACAGCCGCGCGTGCCTATTGCTGCTGCTCGCGAGCGTACATGTGCATTAGAAGGGTTGCTGCTACTGCTTGTTGCCAGCTCGTCGTACAGAATAAGTCTGCTTTCTACGTGTATGAAAATTAATTTCCGACAGAATGGAAAATTCGTTACTGCGTAAGCGGCTCTTCTATTCCTCCCTCTCTCTCTCTCTTTCTTCGTGTATAACATTTATTTTTCCCACGGCGCTCGTCCTCGTGCGTGTGCGTGAACCTATATACTGGCGTTATTGCTTTGAACTTTGTCTATCATTGTCGACGCGCTGCTTATGAAACATTGAAAAATAAAAAAGAGGAAAAAAATCCTGCCTCTCTCTCCTTTTGCCATCATCCTCTCACCCCTCCTCTCCCCCCCGAAAAACTTTTTCAACTTTCGACGTTCGAAACTTCTCTCCCTCCCTCGCGCTTTTCTCTTTCAATCACTCCTCGTTCGCTGCTTCTGCTGCTCTCTCTCTCTCTCTCTCTCTCTCTCGTATCCTTCGGAGAAGAAGAAGAAGAACTACTATATAAACTGTGTGCGTCATATCGCCGATTAAAAAAGTTTGTCCCGGTAGAGGGGTGAAAAATATAATTGTTACCCTCGCGCTCGATCGGCAAATCATCAAAATGTAAATTTTCATCCTTAAAACTTCGAGTCTCATTGAGAGGGAAAATCTCTTGCAAAGCGACAGAACGTGCTCGAGCGCTCGGTTGGGAAATATCATAAGATAAATAAATCCCTTTAACTGTACCTTTATCATCGTCGTTCATATGGAATATTCGTATTTCGTTTATGCGCGCTGTGCACCGTAGATACACAAGAACACGCGCGCGAGAACGTTTGTATAAATTGAAGACGAAACCACTGCGCAATTCTCGCGAATATTACGTTGACGAAGCAAACACATACACACACAGAGGCTACATACTTGAAAATTACGCACAATTACATGAGTATATCGCTGAATTAATATCTTGTGTCAGCACTTGAATAATTGCGAATAGTACGCGAGCAATGTTTCTCTGTACAATTATGAATTTTGTTGAAAAATTTTTGTAGTTCATCGTTGACGAGATTATTTACGAAAAATTGTGCCACGAAAAAATTACTGTAGTTGAAATTTAAAACATCAGCTGCTCTCTATTTCTCTGGCTAGACTATACAACGGTATCAGTAATACTAGTTGAAGTATGCGTGTATGTACACGGTGTATATAACGCATATATTCAGAATTACGCGCTAGTTTCGTATGTATGTGCTAGCTTCAAAACGACTCCCGGCGAGAGGAAGTGAGATTTTTTTTTGTTTTTTTCTCTCTCTCTCTCTTTTTTTTTGCTTTAACGCTGGGCCGAGCGTATGTGCAACTGACGTTTTGTTCGAGTACACCTTTTCCAAGGAGAGGAAAAGAGCTAGAGAAAAAGGAAAAAAAATGTTACCTTTTTCTGTTTGGCAAACTTTTCTCCGTCTATCTCTAAGTTTTGTGAAAATAATACGCGGGCAGCTAGGCAAGAAGTCGGAAGCTGAGGAAGAACTGCGCTACATCGCTGACCCGCTTTGTAATTCAAGTGATGTAATGTAATCTTCAAGTAAATAATATAATTAAAAATCTTATCCATTACTCGAAATTAAGGATAAGATCTCTCTTTTTTCTGCTGCATTTTGAAAAGAAATTTGCCAAATGCACGCAACGCACTGAAAAACTTATGTTACGAGGAAAAAAATTGTTGCTCGACTTTTTTTTTTACTTACGAAATGAAATCTTATTTTGATTTTGTTCGTGTCATATGAGAAAGATTTCGGGCATCAAACAATTTTTTTTTCATTTGACGTATAGATTTTGCAGTAACAATATATTATAAATTCTATTAATAATGGATTAATGGTCAAAAATGATCTTTTAAATGTTATAAAATTCATTACCTTTAATTGGCTTGTTTTTGAAAAAAAATTCTGTTTCAATGGCCTGAAAATAACTGAATTGTTTCAAAAATTTAGACCAGTTGTCTTCAATCACGTTGAATACAATAGTACCACTTCAAGCATTCACCGCTAGATGGTAAAGTACCTTTATTTGTAAACCTGCAAGTGGCAAAGTAAAAATAATTGTATAAGTGAGCATGGTTTTATAATGGTTAATCGTAAATTGTTCAGCAGTTTTATTACGAAAATGACGTTTTCTTGACACGGTAAAAAATTTCTTTCATTACACACGATTGATCAATGTCTTGCAATTATCATTAGAAATACTCGTAATTTTGTTCACGGGATGGCGCATACCAAAATTAAAAGCAACCGAAATCCCATTCTTCCCGAATCTCGAAAGCGTGTACACGGGTTAACAATTGTCGCGCACAACACAGCTGCAGAGCCGAAAAAGCGTATAATTTTAAAATCTCATTTTACTGCCTTTGTTGAGTAAAGAGAGAGAGAGAGAGGTAGAGAAAGCCAGCTTAAAGGAAAAAATAGAAGAAGGAGAGAAAGGAAAACAACTTGTTAAAGAACGCATATACCTTTCGCGTACAAGATGAACAAAAAAAGAAATAAAGAACGAAGGAGAAAAAAAGATGACTTGTCCGTATACGCGCGCGCGCGTGTGTGTGCAGCAAAGCGAACATCGAAAAATAACAGAAAGTGCAAGAGGCGCTCGCGCACACACGTATAGTTCAACGCTTTTATATATTATTATATAACGGGGCAAATATTCACGGGCCGAGTGCGTGTGTGTATGCATAGTGCTTTTTCGCACTCGGAGATCCGCACATATAGGGATTTCTGTCTCTCTGTCTTTCTTCCTCTTTAGGGGGTACGTGTACGCACCCACGCTGCTTACAGCGAGACTCGTGCACCTCGCACATATATTTCATCGCATTAGCTTCGCCGACTCCGAGTCGAGTTTATCTATACCTATATACGCAGCATACGTATTATGGCGCATAGTGTCTCTTATTGTCTGCAGTATTTGTGTCTCTGTATGTGTGTGTGTATGTGTGTATGTATACGATATAATATTCACCTCGAGCTCGCAGTGGCAGCGACAACTCCTCCGCGTGCAGCAGATACAGCCAGGCTCCGCCGCAGTTATACGCATTGTGTATAAGCTGGCATTGAGTTATGCCGTGCGTATGGCCATCAAACGTGACCAACGTAGCTGCAGCGTAACCCCGGACACACCTGGTATAATATAATAACGTCGTAAAGTACGCCACGGCGCGCTGTGCAAGAGACAACGATCTCGAAACGACCATTTTTGACATTTTTTTCGATTCTTTTTTGTTCTCTCGACGTTTTTCTTCATTTTCAATACGGTGCATTTATGAACCCTTTGATCGTGTCCGCCGCAATTCGTGCATCGAGACCTGCGCGCGCGAAGCGGCTTAATATAATTTCAGGGGGAGCTTGCACGTCTTAATGAGGAGCCATAGCTGCAGCAGCAGTAGCAGCAGCAGCAGTTGCCGTAGTAGCTAGCTGCTGCTGTGCTGCTGCTGTTGCACGTTTTGGTTTTGATTGTGTTCGCAACATAATTCGTTGATTAAAGTACCTGAAAACCCCAAGAGAGAACCAGAGCGTAACGCCGACGCGAGAGAGCTCCTTCCTTATACTACTACTACTACTACTACTACTACTACTACCACTACCACTACTACTTCTCTCGCTGTATATATATAAGTGCGCGAAGAGAGAATATATACGTATACAGCAGCGGATAACACTATATGCTACAGCTGCAATAAATATATAGTAACATTACACAGTCGAGTCATGCGCTCGTTCTCTCTTATACACAACGTAACGCCGAGAGCTGTTCCACGCGTTGCGCCCTGCACCCACCCGCACGCAGGCACACCGACACAGCTTTGCTTCTCTATCTCTATCTCTCTGCGTTGCTGCGACTTCTCTCCTATCCACCTTTTGCCTTATACACACTTTTAGCGCGAGGGACGCGCACAATCTGCAATAAATAAGGCTTTGTTGTCCGCGCGTGTGCGTTTATACCTATTGAAATTTCGGTGTCAGGAAACAGAGCACGATGATGTTTCAACGACAAAAAAAAATGAAGAGAAAAAAGCAGAGGATGATAAGAACGGAGAGGTGTCATCGCGCAGAGAAAAATGAGTCTCAAACACTTATTTTCTGTTACGATATAAACTGTCGCGCGCTTTACATGATAATAACTATCGAATTTTATCTCGACCTTATTCCTGCCGAAAAAATGTTCAACACTTTTTGGTTATAGTTTTTGGCTAATGAAAAATTTTCTTGAAGATAAAAGGGTCATTAGAACTAAACGATTTACTAACAGAAAAAGTGATATTTTTTCAACATTTTATAGCTTCATGTTTCACGTTTTTTTTTTCATGATCATTTTGTGACAATATCAAACTGTTGCAAGTCATCATTTAAACGGAATACACTAATTATGATGTGTATAAAATGTACGATACCATACTTTGACTTATATACAAACTTGCTGGGTTTATACCAACATCATTGCTTTATTCTAAATTTATTGCCTAAACCGATCAGCAGGAGAATACCTGTAATCTATTATATTAGACTTATATACAATTTTTTTACTTTACCGCTTGCAGATTTACAAGTAAGGGTACTCGTCATCTAGTGGTGAAGACTTGCAGTGGTAATACCGCATTTACAGTGGTTGAGTGCTAGTCTAAATTTTTTTTAAACAATTAAATTGCCATTTTTAGTTTTTTTAGAATGCGCTTAATATTTGTAACACTATTCTAACAGAAAAACTACAAAAAATGAGCCAATTAATGGTAATGCGTTTTAGAACATTTTAAATAGTCATTTTTTGATCATCGGCTCATTATCAATGATGAAAATTTATATCAGTGATAGTGCATTGCCCTTTTATCTTCGTTTCTCCTTCTCGCAAGTAATCATCTATATACCTCGAGTATTTTCTCGGTGTGTAGGTAACGTACGTACGTGAGAGAGTGGGCTATGCGTGTATATAACCTACCGTACACCCCCGTTCACACACACGCTTCGTTCCACTCTCCAATATCAATCCGCGTATCCCATCAGAATTCCAACCCGAAACTACTCATCCCCTTCTCTCTCTGCTACTGCACACAGCACTGCACACTGCTGCACACGCTCAGCTCCTCTCTCTCTCCCTCTTTTGCCAGCAATATCAGCTGAAATTTCATTGGTTTCTCCATCACACTCGACTAGTCTTCAAAGCCGTTCGCTGCGCGAATAAGAAAATAGTAGTACTGTACTATACCCTCCTCGCGCCGCACTGCTGTGCTATATATATGTACACTCCTCGGATCGGCCGTTGTTAAGAAGGAAGAAGAGAAAGAGATAGCGAGCTAGAGAGAGAGAGAAGAGTTTTAGTTCAATTGAAATTCAAGAGCTACCAGAGTGTTGTATTCTCTCTTCCTATCTCTCTTATCTATATGCAGATATACATTTATATATTCTGTATATATTTATATGCTGCCTGAGCGTTGTCTATCTCCTTTTCTTCTTCATTTTGTACACGTGTCGACCATCCCTCTCTCTCTCTCTCTCTCTCACTATCTCCCTTAGGCATATACATTCGTGTAAAAGAGATGCGAAAATTTATCGCAACACCGTATGTGTATACTGCATGCAGCGTATATAGATATGTGTGTACATTTCGTCGGCAGAGAAAGAGGCAGAAATGGTAAAAAAAAAAGCAATAAAAGCAAAAAAATCGAATTATATCCGAATTGCTGTGCGCATGTGGCGAGCAAATATTGAATCGATAAATAGCGTCGAGCTAGCCAGAAATTTGATTGTGCATCTGGTTGTTGGCGAGGCGGTGGCTGCGGTGACTGGTGACTTTTCGCCAATAGACTTCTTTTTTCGTCTCTCAAAAAATAAAATCCAAGAAAATGTGACCTTGAACTAGGGAAATGCGGATATTGCAGATGATTTTTGACATTTTCTTTTTTTTTGTAAAACTGTAAAGATTTGTATTAATAGAAAGTTATGATGAATATTTAATTGTGTTCAATTGAGACTAGAGTAAAATTATTGGAAGAATATGTCTCTGACATTAATTCGATCATCTTCTTAGCACGTAGAATTAATAAAGCATTTCTTCCCCTCTCGTCTCTTTCTACAAAAAAAACGGCATATCAATTAGTAGTTCAAGCAAAATTTAGTCGGGCAGAGCTTGCGCGTAATTAGCTTTACCTTTCTCTCTGAAATCAAACTTATTGCACGAGCGACGTAAAGGTGTTCGCCCAAAGCTATATAGACTGAAGCTCTCGCAGCAGTACCGAGGCATTATAATTATTATTATTGTACAGCGAATTCGGGGGGGTCTAATCTTGGAAATATCGTTGGTGATAAGCTCGAGGCGCGATTGTCTTTAAATTTTTATCGTTCATTTACCCTTTATAACGTGGCGCGCTTATACACGAAATTTCGTATATATAATTACGCTATGCGTGCACTATACATTCGCGATCTCTCGTAGAAAATGTTTTCTCCGCTGCTGCTGCAATTTGTTGCTGCTGCTGCTGCTACTGCTCGCGCTGTATTACGTGCAATCGCAATTAAGTGCAAAAGGACACTTGGGATGGAGGGAGAGAGAGAGAGAGAGAGAGAGAGAGAGACAATGAGGATAGAGAAGAGAGAAAAGAGAAACGGAGAGATTTAATTTCGAATGGCTACCGCGCGCAATCGCAATGATTCGCATTTTATCTCGGTGCAGTCTGGGCGGCCGGGCTTACTTCCGCCCGTAAGTTTGTATTTTATATTATATAATACGATGGGGGTATTATATACGAGGGATTTTAACGGCTGCGAATCGACGCGCGCGGGCGCGCGAGCCACGTTTATCACCCCCAACATTATGACCATTAAAGTAAAATCAAGCATCAGAATTCTCCGGCTCGAATGAAGTTTTAAATGAATCGCTGCTGCTAGGAGGAGGAGAGAAGGCCATGATGTATATAACCGCACGAGCGAGCGCGAGAGAGCTTCATTGTGTAATTTCAATAAAATAGCACTCTTAGACATGAGCACCGTACGCGAGCGAGCGAGAGAAAGAGAGTTGATGGTGCGCAAGAGAGAGACAGAGAGGCAAGTTTTCCCAAGGAATAAAAGGGACCTGCGTACGCCTCTACCGTGCTCCACCACTGCGCTATGTATGGAAAGTTTTACGGAGAGTATAAAGTCTAATTTTCATTCCCTGTTTTTTTGTTGGTCTAACAATTGACTCTCGTTGCATTTGTGTGAATGTGTGTGTATAAGCTCCGATATGCGCGTGTATAAATCATCTCGTGCTTGGATAGAAAGCGCGACAATAATGTATACTACTGGCAAAATTTGAATGGGTGTACGTACGCAGAGAGAGCTGAGCTCGATCTAAACCGTCGCGCGATGGTAGCTTCTCGTGGGCGTGAGCGGAATTTCGAGCTGTTCGACGGCAGCAGCAGCAGCAGCAGCAGCAGTAGAAGAGGAGGCCTTTGAAGGCGTGGGTAAATAAAAATTTCTTGCGCATTATTTCATCGGGGGCAAATATTGGCATATTCGAAAAGAAATCAATTTTCGTGTCTTGCATTGCTCGGCGCGCAATAGGAGGAAGAGAGTCGACTCTCTCTCGCGCGTGCGCGCTTGCGTGGTATATTTTCCTTATATTTTTATTTTATCTCACGCTCTTACTTCGCTCGCGTAGTAGAAGTAGAAAGTTTACCCCTTCGTAAGGTTAAATAAATCCAACTTCCTGCTGCTGCTTCTGCTACTGCTCTCTTAGTTTTTTTTCACCCAGCTCCTCAAATCGATGCAAACTTTTGCGCCTTTTCGTACATTGGGATGATTTCTCTCTCGTCCCGGTCCGCCTGGCCCGCGCACCCGCTGCACTGCTACTTCTGCTATTCCTCTTTATATATAAAGAATGTGCATGTGTACGCTGCGTCTTTTCGTCCGGTGCCTGCACTCCTCTCTCTCTCCTCTCTCTCTCGCTCTCTCTCTCTCTCCTCTCCCCGTGTATTATATTCGCGAGCTATATGTGTGCTCCGAGGAAACGAAACGGAATTTTCCACTTATACTCTCGCTGTACGACCTACTTTTGCCAACTCTTTATCTGTCGTATGTATAAGTAGGCGAAGATTTTCATAAGACCCATGCTGCGCGGCAGCGGCGCTGCGCACACATACACGGCCACGCATGCACTGCACAAGCTTTTATTCGCGCGCTGTACCTTTCGTAAATCTTTCTTTATTTTTTTCCTGCTTCTTCTGCTTTTCCTTAACTAGCTGTTTTGTCTGTGACGACGAGGACTACGTACGCTTACGCGTGTCTGTGTACACGACGACTGTTTGAATAGTTTTCTTTATTCCCTTTTCTTTCTCCATCTTGTCATCATCACCATGGAATATAATGCACCGTGCTTTTTGCGAAGCGTACAACACAATCTCTTGATACAGCAGCATGACGTCGATATAATACATAAAACCATTGTCTAAAAAGGAACGAAAAAATTTTTAATTCGCTCTCTATGACGTATTGACAAGAAAGAATGAAAAAAGGGGGAAAATAGCGAGATGCCGTGATTGCACGTATATGGCAACGCGTTCGAGAGTTCTCTCTTTTTGAAATAATCCTAAACCGATCGACGTGTCTCGAGCAATATCTGCGAAGAAGACACTTTTCATTTCGCGTCGCGCAGAGGCATCGGAATACTATACACGGTGAAAGAGAGAGAGAGAGAGGGAGAGAGAAAACATGTGCGGTACACCTGTGTGTGTGTGCGCGAAAATGCCATTGTATGTATGTGCGAAGCGAGCGTGCAGCGGATTCTTCTCTACCTCGAGCGAGCTTGCAGAGAATTCGGTCTCTCCACTCTTGAGCTTTCTTCTTTTTTTTTCTACGTCCGTTATATGCGGTACACGCTTATTGCCAATTGACAAAAAGATTATAATTCGAGCTCCTTTTCTTTGCATTCCGAGGAAAATAACAGCGCGAAAACAAAGCTTAATTATTGTTTGGGGAATTTTGTTTACCTTCAGAAATCGATATCGCACTCCACGGCTGACTCACCGAGTTTTTTTTAACGAACAGTGGCGGCAGTGTGTTGCGAGCGAACGAGAAGACAGAAAGCAAACATATTTTTCCAACAGCAGCAGCAGCAGTTTTAACGGGTTATTTACGGGTGGTACGTTCGTTATGTTTTTCTTTAATTGGTTTCGCTCTTTCGCGGTGACTTATACGTTTCGTATTTTATATTATTGACAGTCTCGAGAGCGGCTAAAAGTCCGCGTTTATAGATCCCCGAGCTTTTCTCGTATGGAGCTTTCGGGCGCGCTTTGCCTTGCCCCTCAGTAATACGTGGGATGATTTAGAAGAGAAGTTTCGTTGAAAAAATTACCTCGCATTTTTCACGTCTTTTCATTTCGCGGATGAACGTCAACAAAATTAAAAAAAATTTTTTTCCTGCGGATTACCGTATTTTTTTTCCTCGATGTAAATTACGCTCGTTGATAATCTGTTGATTTTGACATGGCGTGTGACATTAAGAACTCGTCCATCTCGGACAATTTAACGAGTCAATAAGTTGCCAAAAGTCCGAAGCGCAAAAAAGAAAGAGACAGACAGAAAAAACTTTCACCTATCTCGAGCCAATAACAGATAGCCCGCCCGATAAAAGAGCGCGTAGATAGTCTAGGTATAGAGATGTGCCAGAGAGAAAGACAGAAAAGGCCGACGTCGTCGATCAATATTTCCCACATAGTAAACGCCACTGAGCTTCGTTTTTCTATTGCTTGCGCTCTCTCTTTCTCTCTCTTCCTCTCCTTCTTTTCGTTTTTCGCTGCACTTATCCTTTTTGCCTCTTCATCATCGTGGCAGCAGTGAAGCGCGCGCGACTTTCCGTGACGTAATCCGATTTTTCGTTCCCTCTTCCTACCGCTGATGGCTGGAAAAGAGAAAGAGAGAGAGAGAGCGCGCGCGAGAGCGAAATAAGCGAGAGAAGAGAAGGAGAGTGCGGGTAACGAAAGAGAGGAGAGTATACGAGAACAAAAATAGAAAAGTGCCCAGCAAATGGCTGCTAAATTTTATAAGCTCTTTTCCCTTGTTTTCACACTGCTTTTCCTCTCGCACTGCATTATGACTGTTTTCCAAAGATTTCTTTGCCCCTCTATTTTAAGCTTACAATCTGAAAAGTTTATGCAAGAATATACACTTTTTCCCGTATTAATTTAATTGACTACGAACCAACGTAGAATAATAACTCGAGTCTTCGTGCAAAGAGAAAGAGAGAGAGAGAGAGAGGGTGTGTGCAGAGTTTGTGTATGTATGCTCGTGCGCGTGCAGTATAAAGCACGAGAGAGTGAGGTGACTGCGCACATACATCTTACCTTTAGGACGAAGATTAATGCGATTTTACTCATACATTACCTTCCTCTCTGTGTCTTGCGGAAAATATGACGTGTCTGTGGCAACGCTCAGCTCGCGTAGGGCGCTTCTCGCTCTCTATCTCTCTCTCTCTCTCTCTGTCTCGCTCTTTTCACGTAACGGAGCTATTAGATCTACTTGTCGTCGTCGTCGTCGTCGTCGGCGTCGTTTCGCACAGCTTCCTCAGTCTAGATATATAAATTAAACCGAATATAGCCCAACGCGTCCAAGTCAACGTTACATACATATTCATTCGTTTACACTCGAGGCGCGATATCGCGCGAAAGACACGTGCGCGTAAGCATATTATACTTATTGTGGGTTTTCGGATGTGTAAACCGTAATTATTATTTAACCAATTTTCATGAAAATATCGACTCTCTGATAGAAATGCTTATAATCGAATGCTATTGTATGGCTAATTTTTGGATATGGAACAATTTCTAACGAAACTGAGATATTCGTTCTGACTTATACAATTATTTTGACTTTGCAACTTGCAGAGTAGTAGTAGTTTATTGGCCTCATCGTTAGATACATAGCCAGCAACTTGCAGATTTACAGATAAAGATACGTCGCCATCTAGCGGTGAAAGCAGTACTATAATTGTTTAATGAATGGATGAACCCTGGTCTGAAGTTTTTGAACCAATTAAATTGTCAAATTCAGGTCAATTAAAAATATCATGTTTTGGTTATTGGGCTATTATAAATATTAAGCATCTCTACCACTGCTGTATCCAGACAGCGTTCAATTATATGTACCACACATCTTTCGTACTTCAAAGTTTCAAAAACAGACAGGTGCTCTTTAGCTCATCCTCTCTCTCTCTCTGCCTCTCTTACTCCTTTCCTCTGGGTTGACACGATCAAGTAGACAGGAGCTTGCAGCAGCAGCTTGAGTCATTCTCGTCGTCCCTCGGCGAGCCCGCCATGCACCCGCGAGAGACAGAGAGAGAGAGAGAGAAGCAAAAGTTTCAAGTCGTTGCCCTGCCTCGCGTAATTCATATATAATCGCTCGTTAGACAAGATTTAGGGTGGGTAGGCGGGAGAGATTACACGCTCGATTGCGGACTTATCCCTGCCAGTCACGATTACTTTGTTACTTTAAACTCCCCAGGACGGCCGCATTCTATATACCTCTACCTATGGGCGCCGGTTTGATTTAGTATTCGATTATAATCGAACCGCAAGCTCTCGCTCTCTCTCCTCGTCGAATTACTTAATTGGATCGTTCGGCGCGTACCTATATAACGCGTGCGCTGCTGTTACGTCTTCTCTAATACGCGTTTATATACATATATCGACGAGCGCGATGGCATAATTGGGAAAACATCGCGCGCGTGGATAAGTACTTTTGTGTGCGCACGGAAATTCCTTCGAGCTTTATACCCGTTCGCCCTATCCCCTGAACTTATTCATTATCAACAAATTACATCGTCGTGTAATCCTTCGGTACACGCTAGTGTACGTACGTCCCGCTGCTCGCAAAAGCTCACTACCCTGCAGCGGCAGCCCCAACGGTTAATTTATTCGGAGCTCTGTGTTGGCTTCGCTGCTGCTGCTGGCCGCGCGGTAATACATCGTTTGTCCCTTACAACACACTCGCTTTTCGCATGCACACACACGCAGACTACCCCTGCTCGACGTGGCGCTATATATACGTATTTGTCGAACATGTGCGCACACGCGTGCGCGTCCATGTACACAATATCTTATGAAATATCTTCGTTAAAAGCATATTCTCTCTCTCTCTCTCTCTCTTCTTCCGGCAGCTCCCTGGGCTTTTCCCCGTAGGGACGAGATGCTTTATGTTATATATATATATATGTATATTAAACCGCGGCGACCGACGCTTTCCGAGCGCGAGAGCTTAATAAGGGAGAACCCTTTCGTGCGACGACGACGACGATGAACTTTTAGGATCTAGATATTTTATCCGCGTCGAAACCGCGAAAGTTACATTATTTATCTTGTGCTATATACCAGGATGAGTTGTATAATTCAGGCCAAAAATTAAACTTTTACGCGATCGCACCCTGGAGAAATTTCTATCGGATAAATTTGAAGCTCGAGTATTATACGATTCGTCGTCGTCGCTGCCGAGCGATCATACTCGAACAATCGCAAACTGTGTATCCGCGCACAAATTTCAAGCGCGCTGCAATTATGACCTCGTTTAAAACGCGCTTTTATATACACATTTATATGGGTCAATCGTTGACCGAGGAGGATATTACGTTCTTTGAATGCGAATGGTTCGCCTGCGTGCGCGTGGCGGCGCACGTCTGCTGCCGCCGCCGCCACCGCTTTTACTGCTGCGTAGCCCTACGTGTGTAGCGAAGCTTAAAAGAAGTAAAAAAAAGAAAGGCAAGAAAAGGGGGTCACAAACGAGCTCGAATTAAAGCCTCGGCCGCTCGCAGCGTCTACTGCTAAGCTTTCCAACCCTGCACACGCGTTCGCAGCGTGATTTATCAGCTGCTCGTGCGCGCGGCTATTATTATAAAATGACTATTTAACCTTGGAGGGTCGCGAGGCGCGTGAGCATGAGCATGAAGGGTATGTAAGTGTTTGCAGCCGTGCAGAGGCAGATGTGTCAACCGGAGCGTGCTGCAGTTTATTAAAAAACTTTTACTCTTTTATTTTATTAATTTTTTTTTTTTAATTAAGAGATCTCCAGTCTCGTGTGCATGAGTTTAATTAACTTTGAATTTGTCCTTGTGCTTGCAGCTCGAGCTCGAAGTGTGCTGTGATGCAGAGTCAAAAGTCAGGACAGATCGAGCGGGAACCCTCGAAAAAGGCCTGTGCCGCTAACATAGAGCAGCAGCAGCAGGGCTGCACCGCGCGCAAAGAGGATAGCAGCCGCGCCGAGGCTCGGTGAGCAGTGCGACGGGCCGAGCAGGCCGCAGCGGCCCGTTGCCAAAATCAGCAGCAGCAGCAGCGAGTATCGGCGACTTTCAGCAGCACAAGCAAAGTCGACGAACAGCAGAACAGGTACATATTATATACAGATGCAGTTCGTACTTTTCGTATAACCAACTTCTCCCTCTCTCTTCTTGATCTCGGCGTAATATATATATTTTAAGCGGATTCGGGCGTTGGACACGAATAGTTGGTCTTTTTGCTCGTTTCATTTATAAAAGTAAATTGACCACGTGCGTGCGTGCGGCGGTTTCAATTTAGGAAATGAAATTAACGTGTCCGCGCGCACTACTTCAAAGACTTAATGCTATTTCTTTTAGAAAAAGGGGGCTAAAGTCTCTCTCTTTTTTTCGGGCTTTACACGCGAGCCTGCCGAAAAATGAAGAGGTAGGGTGGGGTTGGAGGAGAAAAAGTTGAAAAAAAAAGAGAGTTGAAGTAAAAGAAGCGGAGAAGGGGGTTTGTACTGTAGGCACACGATACATATACAAACATAAAGCACACGAGCCTGTGACTCTATCTCTCTCTCTCTGCTGTGTGTGCATGTGTAAAGCTGAAAAGGTAATGTTGAGTGGACCGCGCGCGCGAGTGAGCCTCTTTTGTTTCGCTTGGGTCGAGCTTTTCTTCAAACATGCACATGCACAGGCGCACACACGTATATATTGCGAAGCAGAGCAGAGAAACGAGTCAACTGTGTGTGTGTGTATGTGCATATATCGACTTCTTTTTAGTGAATACCAGAGCGAGTTGCCTCGTCGTCTCTCTATACTTTTGCCTCCCTCGTCGCCATGCTCTGTATGTGCATAGAGAACAAACTGAATTTTTGCGTGGCTTTACTCTTTCGTCGTGTGCAATATTATATAGCTTGTAGTCACTGTGCTACCGCTGCACGATATGCGCCAATGGCTCGTAAAAGCGGGAAAGCCTCGGAGCTCTCCACCACCACCACCGCACCCCGCCACAAGATTCCTGCTATATTCACAATGTATATTGCATTATATACGTTGAACATCTTGACGTTTTGCCATGTTATTCAGATTTTTACCTGCCTCGTACGCGTGCCGCGCGCGGTTAAAGACATTGAATTGAAAAGAGACCAAGGGAAGATCAGGAAAAAGAAACGAGGCAATTCGAGCCTTATGTCCTGTTCTCGAGAGCCGCCGTCGCAATTGCGCATTGAATTTCCGCGCTAATTAGATGAAGCTCGAACGATGGCTTCGTATTTATGCGTATCACGGTTGCTTCGTTCTCTTTACTTTTTTTTGCCCTGCGTTGGTTTGAAATTATGTAGAAAATAAAATGAACGTAACGCGCGGTCTACAATGAAAGCGCGCGCGCGCCTCTGATTCGAAACTACAAACCGCTAGCATCGATGTATTTTATTCTGTAAAATTGTTTTTACGCAATATACATGTAGGAGAAAAAAATATTGCATTACCCCGTGAGCGAACGCAAGCTTTGCGCGCTTCGAATTTCCAATCATCATGTAGGTTATCTTATGCAAACAAAAGCGCGTGGAAGTCTTCACTGACCCAGAAAATCCGTAATTCTATATACGTTTTTCATATCAAATTTTTCTAAATTAATATTTATAATAGAAAAATATAATAATGCATGGAAAAGGTAAATCCGTGAGCACGAGTTTATGAGGAATTCTATAAAAAAAAATCCTCAAAATTGGAGGCTGAAATTACCATTAAAATTTTTTTCTCTCAACGTGGGTAATGTAATTGGACATTTTGACAGGTATTTTGTTTATAGCTGTGTTTGGTTTCAAAGGAAGAAAAATCGCGTATTTCAGTAAATACGACCATTTCCGTGTTTGAATATGTTGAAATGATTCGAAACTTTTTTCTGACTCTCTTTTTGGCTTTGGTAAATCGAATAATTAACTTCGAATGATTTGTAAGGCTTAATTTTAAGTGCATTTTACACTGTTGATACACAAATCCAATTAAATTTTACTCGATGAACCTTAACTTTTTCGAAAAATATTATGGAATAAAATCCCTGATGCTAATGCTCAATTTTATGATTAATTTTTAGAATTTTCCGAATCTTTAATGCTTGTACTTGGAAATAAATGTACTCATATGGTCTTCATAACAAACAGGGGGATTGATTTCCAAAAACGTGGTTCGAAGTTTCGATCCTTCGAGCAACATCTGTTTTTTTTTCTTAAAACCATGTTGAATTATATTTTTTAATTATATTTTTTTTACTTTGCCATTTGTAGATTTACTGGAATAAAGGTACTCGCCATCTAGTGATAGAGACTCAAAGTAGTATTATAATATTTAAAGTAGTTCAAAACAGGTATAACTTTTTTTAAACAGTTGTTTTGTCACTTTTAGACCATTTAAAATGCGCTTAATATGTGTAACATAATTTTAACAGAAAAATCGTAAATAAAATCTAGTCAATAAATGGTACTTTTTGTTAATTAGGCCACAGATAATGTTGCGATTTCCTAACTGATTAGTGTTCAAAATTCTTATAAGTATAGACGTGAATTTTTAAAGAATTCATTGTAATTATTTTCGGTTTTTCAAAATTTGGTATAATTTCCTAATTATTAAAAAGATCCGAAAAATTCTAAAATTTCACCAAATAACGAAAAATTCAGTCCCGATGTAAGCCACCAGTTTTAACGTATTTTTATAAAATTACTCTTGTGATAAAAAATGTCAATCTCATAAAGTCGCGTGTCATAGCGCTCGAGGATTGTGATTCTCCTGTGTTGAGTAGCGCAATTTTCTTTTATAAATACATAATAATATAAATGCAGCAAGATAAAATTGAAAAGCATCATAGCCACGAGGCGCGCGCCAGCGCAAGTCAGATCGCGAGACGTGACTTTTGTACACGTCTCACTCGAGGCAAATAGAGCTAACTCTGCAACAGTCAGCCAGCGAGGCGGCGTCAATCCTTCTGCCGCGAGCACGCAGACACGCACACGCACACACAAACACATACCTGTAGATGGAGCACGAGAAGTATTGTCCTGTGTTTGTATAGACATATCCATTGCACGCGTTTTGCGCGCGGGTGATACGTACACACGCGCGCAATGCACAGAGCACGAGAGACAGGCGCAGTCACACGCGTATACCAGTCGCGCGTCGTCGTGGTTTAGTATGCGAAGTTATACGCGCGCAGCAGCGGTGAAAAAAGAGAAAGAGCGTCGGATAGTGGCAAAGCCGAGCCGAGAAATTAAAGGAAAACAATGCCTGCAATGCCTACTAATTCGATTGATACCGAGAGAGGGATAGAGATAGAAGAGACAGTGTGGGGAGAGAGAACGAGCTTGCGGTTCGACTAGGCGTACGATCTCCCTGTTTGCCGTCGTACGTGGATTTGCGCGGCGGTGATCGATCGAACGTACAGGTCCGTACGCATAGGCACGTACGTCAAATTTGTTCGATTCCGTATATAGGTACCTAGAAATTGGTTTTAGGCCGCCACCACTGCTGTTGCCGCACGCGTGGCAATTCGAGAGTAAGCTTTTGACGATTCGTCCTTGTTTTAGAATTTAGCTCAAATGGAATATTACGAAATCGAATAAAACGTCGCGTATCAACTCTATTTTAAAATGCGCGCGATAATTTTATCAAATCACTTGGGCCACGCCACGACAAGTCATAGATATTATGAAATAACAACATTTTATTTGAAAGGAGCTAAAAACCTTTTCTTATGTATCTGAAGTAGAACTTGACCGCTTGCAAGTTGACGATGCGACATCTAGAATCAATGGTCTAACTATAAAATGTATTGCTGAAGATATTGCAGAGCATGACAAGCTGCACAGACCTTTTGAATTTGCAGTTCCCTCAGAACCTGACCTACAAATTCGGGCATATGTCTAGAAAAAATCTGAAAAAATTCATACGCTTTCCTTGACAAATTCTCAAACTTTTTTGTTCTTTTTAAAATTTTCGTAGAGTTCATACTTATTGAGATAAAAAATCGCAAAGATTCATTGCTTGAAATTGTTTAAATTTGAATCGTTTATAACTCGTGAAAAATAGATTGTAGAGAAAATTTGCAAGAGCAATTTTTTGTTTAAAATGACCCTAAAAACCTTAAAAATTGGGTTTCAGGTCAAAAAGTTTAACCTTTTATTTTTGCAATGTTTTTAAATTAACTTTTCTCAAAAACTGTATGGTCCAGTTTTTCCAGTTTTTGAGCTATGTTTCAGTACATACTGAACAATCATTTTCTAGTTTTTGAAAAGATTTTATCGATGCGTTTTTTTATAATCACACAAAATAGCGTCTTTTCGACACGCCATTATAGGGATCCCTGTGTTAAAGTACCGAACTTTAATTAATTATATTTCGGAAATGGTTTGGTTAAAGTTACTGAAATTTCTCACACATATGAAAAGCACTGTCAATAATATGAGGTTAAAATTTCAAGACCCTTTATAATAGTTCGCTGAAAAAACTAAAATATGACGCCAAATTATAGAATAGTCCATTGAAAATTTAACTTGTTATCGCATTAATATTATTGGAATTTATGCAATGTGTAGCACATATTTGTTCGTAAAACGTTAATGAATGATTTTGATTCTGTTTTTTAGTAAAACAATCGAATAAAATTGGCTGAAATTCTTAAACGCAGTTTTTTAATTATAAATTTTCAGTACTAGATTGAAAAAACGAAGTTACATCATTGCACCTTTACTCATATTAAAAAAACATAAAAATATTCACAACTAACTCCATGACTCGTGACAACATCCAATCGCGATCCCGAAAAGCTGATTTCTTAAAACTACTTATGACTTACGACTGACTTTTTTGGAGAGAAATTTTAAGATGGGATATATTTTTCGAGCCCTAAACGCGTGTATAATAATGTCCAGCGAAAGTCGCTATTTCGTCGACGAGTTTATATCATATGTAAAGTACCGAATAAAATGCAGCCCGAGATTTTCACTGGAGAGGGTGGCTAGCTCCGCGCTGTGTTCCACATGCGTTTCGTTAGTTGTGTCCTACTTCGGACAATATCGCGACCTCGTTCGATGAATATATATTAAAAAAAAAAAAAAACGAGCTGAGCTTCGAGCGAGCGTGCTCGCGAGCAAACATCTTTCAAAGTTAAATTTCACTTTTTCGCGTATAGCATATGCAAAAATAAATTTGATATTCCAGAGAGCGCGTGCGATCAATTACCCCGGATGATCAGCAATATCATTCGCATTCTTATACAAATCCTCCATGCTATGTACAAAATTGCATTAAAGTCTTTAATCGCGTGCAGAACTGCAATGGCTCGTAGCGAATGTACATGGACATGTTTCAAGCGCGTGGGTGTAGCCTGCTGCTGCACGTAGCAGCGTCATCGTCTTGGACCATCTCCAATGGCCTTGCACAGCTTCTCGGAATTCTCTCTCCCTCTCTCTTGTCTTATATATTATTTCTAATATATATCCGCGAGAAAGCTCGAATCGAGGTCGCATTAAAACCACGCGGACGTTCTCGCAGTCTTGTAACAGAGACGGTGTCAGCTGGCGTGCGACGTCGACGACGACGATTGATTGGTACACGAGAGCTCTCGGGCAAAGACCACTTCGCGTATATTATACACAAGTTGAATTGCCCCGAGGATCTTTGAAATTACGTCGCTCTTACACACGGGTCTCTTACAACAATGTACATGATACACGATGGATCATTTTTCCGCTGTCCACGCAGGAGCTTGGCGCTTGCGCGCGCTGACCTGTGAAAGTGGGAAAAACGAGATATTAACTGGATTCGGATATGATCACGTCGTGCAGCTAGATTTTCGCTCCAGATACATGCATAGCGCGTTATATATATATATATCGCATGTAACAACTATATCTAGATGAACGCGTTGGAAATTTATTGATTTTCAACAATTTTGGAAAAAGCAATTTGTACCTCGAGCTTCTCTCTCGTGTATGCTCCCTGTATTATTTGCCAATAAAATGTTCACGCGCGTATATGCAACAGACATAAAAGGTCGGCTCGTATATGTACGATACGTGTCGTTGGGGCCTTGTGTCGTCGTCGTCGTATAATAAAACGACGCACGCGCGCATATCGTAATGCTGTAACGCGTACGTATTATACACACAAGGCATACAGAGAGAGAGAGAGAGAGAGAGAGAGAAAGCGTCGGCTATCGCTCGCGCGTTCGCGTATTATACTTGCGAGAGTAGCAGCTCCCTTTGCTTGTCACTCCCTTAGGACAAATAATATACCCTATGACCCTATATGTACCCGCCGCCGCCGCGCGACTACTGTTTTACACTATATATATATATATATAATATATACATGGCCAACAACAGCGACGACGACGGCGACACGTTGATATCTCGTTTCAAGAGCAGCAGCGAGTGTATAAGCGAGCGTGGAGCGCTTGACGTGACTCGTGTATACGTATACACACCAACGTATTTATATATAATATACACGCACAACAGCCAAGCTGCTGCTGCTGCTATCCTAGCTACTACCCTGTATTATTATGAGCCTGCCGCCGCTATATGTATCGGTGTGTATGTACTAAATTGTGTACGTGCGCGAGATAACGTTACGTCGTTATTATAACGGATAAAATGTGCTTATTCGTTCGCCTTCCGCTTGGGCGCGCGATACATTTAATGATGTGCGAGTGTGTGTGTGTGTGTGTGTGTGTGTGTGTGTGTGTGTGTGTGTGTGTGTGTGTGTGTGTGTGTGTGTGTGTGTGTGTGTGTGTGTGTGTGGTGTGTGTGTGTGTGTTCACCATGCCAGGCACCGTGGGCCGTCGCTCGTTGGTCGTGTTATACGCCTGCCTGCATGTGGACGGGGGGCAAAACCTCAAATCGATCGAGCGGGACGAAGCGAACCGCAAGCACGAATGTTTTACGCGTCTTGTGTGTATAACGTATGGAGTTGACCGTTGTATACGCTACACGCCTCGAGCTTAAAAATTATCCCGAGCGCGGCGGCGGCGGCGTACGTCGAAGCTCGTTAATATACTCGTGCCTCGCCCTCCGAAGAAACTTGCAAGCTCTTTTCGGAGAGAAAAATGTATGGTTAATTCAAGGAAATTACATTATATTTGCAAAACAATAATACGTTGGATCGAATTAAAAAACTGGCATCCACGGAAAAAAAATATTAATTTCAAGATGGTTGAAAATTATACTTATTTTTTATTACATTTCATAATTGTTTGAGTCTATGCTAAGACCAACGAGCGTTCATAAATGAAAGCAGCTGCAAGACTCTCGTTATGAAAATCGATTTTAAATATATCATAAAGCTTAATTCGGGAAACAGAAAATCCGTCTATAGTTTTCATTTTCAATATTATATTTTTAAATTTTATCATTCAGGGCGCTGCGTGCGCGCAAACCATACACGTACTTAATTACGTAATCAGGAATTTAAAAAAATAACTCGTACTCGAGGCACCGCACCTCGTTTACCCATGCAACGAACAAAAATCACAACCATTTTTTTCAAAGGTACAATCAAGACATTATCACTTTTTTTAATAGTATTAAAATATATTGTGTAAAATTATCGCTAATATCTTTGTTACTATATAGGTGGGGATTTAGAGTTATACTTTTATTTTTGGGAATTTTTCTCTGCCTAGTAATTCGTTGGCAAATCGTGCGCCTGCATGAATGACATTTTTCATTACAATTTCGATGCTGTTATAATGACAAGTGGGGACAACAAGGGCCTCTTAGTATTGCAGTACATTACTATAGTATTTACGGATAGTCGACAGTAGAGGGGAGAAGAAACGACAAGGAGCTATCACAATCACAGGGTCACCTCGATAATTTACAAGCAGTACGTTTAGTCACGGGCGAGCATCTAAGTGTCCGACGGTGTTTAAAAATTATATCCGTAAAAGTGTATAGCTGAAATCGAGGTACGATATTAGCTGCTCGAGGCGTTTAACCTCAAATATTTTCTCGTTTGTAACCTGTAAGTTTTCTTAACCTCGAATATATTCTGTTCGAACAATTTCTCAAAATTCACAGTGATTAAATGTAATCAAGCGAGTTATGGAAAGCAAAGAGGACACAGTTGGGTAATAATTTTGTTTGTTTGTAACATGAAATTTTGTGAATCGATCGCTTCATAATACTCAATTGTTCTGCAGAGTGAAAGAAGAGCCGAACGCTACGTGGCTAGATACTGGTGAAAATAGTATTTTAGATTCGGTGGACTCTTGCGAAGTCAAAAACTTTAAAACTTTCACGTTTCATAGATCACCAGTGAGTTTAATATTTGAATTACGTTCTAACATTCTATTGTCAAAAACTATTAAAAATTTTAATTTTAGGTTAATCATATACATGAGACTAGTGCGTTTCAGAAGAGGTTAAATGAAAAATTAATTATAGATTTTGAGTGCAAAGATGTTAAACCTGAATGTAAGCCTTTCTCTACATTCATCTGTAAATCTGATCATCAATATTTTCTACCTATTGTGAAAACAGAAAATCAAATTCAGAACTGTTACTTTGACGGAAAAAGCCTAATGATTATGATAAAGAAAGATTTCGATTATTATAATAATTGTCTATTTAAAGTAAACCCGCGATTAAAAATTGATGAACACAAGAAGGTTAAAATATTAAGAAAAAAGACTCCAAGCAAATTATCATGTGAGTGCAAACTGTGTCAAAAAACTAATAAAGACAAAGCGAGTTTAAATATACGTATTAACTCGACACATAATCGAAGAAAACCCTTCGAATGTGACATTTGTCACAAATCATTTAGAGAAAAAGGTAAACTCAAAAGGCACATTAAGACAGTACATGAACGAAGTAAACCCTTCGAATGTGAGATTTGTTACAAATCATTTGGAGAAAAGAATAACCTTAGCAAACATATAAGTACAGTAAATAATCGGATCAAACCCATCGAATGTGAGATTTGTTACAAATCATTTGGAGAAAAAGGTAAACTGAAAAGACACATTATGACAGTACATGATCATAGAAAACCCTTCGAATGTGATAATTGTCATAAATCTTTTGGAGAAAAGAATAACCTTAGCAAACATATAAGTACAGTACATAATCGGATCAAACCCTTCGAATGTAAAATTTGTCACAAACCATTTGGGTACGAAAATGTACTCAAAAAACACATAATAACAGTACATAATCATAGCAAACCCTTTGAATGTGAGATTTGTCATAAAAAATTTGCTCGACAAGATCATCTCAAATCTCATATAATGACCGTACATGATCGTAGAAAACCTTTCGAATGTGACATTAGTCAAAAATTATTTGTAAAAAAAGTACCCTCAATTAAAACATCGATGCACATTCAAACCCTTTGAATGTGAAATTTGTCACATTTCATTTGAAAATACAAGCAATATTTAAAAAGGCACATAAATACTATGCATAATCGGGGTAAACCCTAACAGCCTGAGAATCGTTTCAAAATTGTTGAAGTTAATGAAAACCTATACACCCATGTGAGTGCGACATGTAATTTTGTAAAATTGTTCACCTAAATATCCTTTAATTTTACGAAGATTAATAAAATATGTCTAACAGTTAATTAAAGGTTTGAACTGATTTTTCACAAGATTATCATGAGTTGAACCTTTTCCAAGTGCCTACTTCCTATTGGTATTGAAATATAAAATCCTGACCTCGAAGCACTAATTATTCATGAAAATTGCCCGAAATCACACCATTTCCGTAAACTTGGAAGATTAAACAACTGCAATCGCCAATAAAAAATCTCTGGAAGTAGTGATTAAATACAACTAATATAATAATAATAATAATAATAATAATAATAATAATAATAATAATAATAATAATAATAATAATAATAATAATAAGAAGTCGCCCGTACATAAGATTGGTCCAATAATCATGATAAACATAATCAAAAATAATAAAAAATAATAAAAATAAAATACAAAAATCCGGAAATCAATTCAAAACAACAACATTGTCACAATCAAAGTCAAATTCTAATGTATGTAACCTAATAGTTTTTCTATATCACAGTACAAAAATCGGAAAGTGTTTAAAGCTCACTCAGACTATATAGTTATTTTAAAAGTTTTTATGTAGTTTTTCACTTTTGTTTTCACTGTACTATCACTTGTTAGGTTTTTTAAAGAATTTGGAAGTTGATTAAAATACTTGGCGGCTTGGTATACGTAGCTTCTCTGACCAATAGTAAGCCTCTGTCTTGGCTATATAACAGCTAACTTATTAACATACAGCTACTTTTCAACGCGTTTCGTGTGCAGCAGGCTGTTACATTTTAGATTGTGATTATTCGAAAGGTATCACATTGTTATAAATTCAAAAATTCATTCTTATGTAGAGATGACACTACTACAAACATTTTGATGATCAATGACTACAAATTTATTGCGATGGCACGCTAGGCCATCACTTTTTTTAGGGAAAAGATTCAATTTACCCAGATATAACTAAATACTTTTTTAAAAAATTATTTGAATTTTTTTGTACTTTACTAGCTACATGCAACCGCGTCTCTCGACATACTCGTATGAATAAGAAATTAAATGATTAAAGTTTCAATCCTTTACCTCTAAGAAAGAATTGTCTCGAGCTGTTTCATCGAAGTATTTCAATGTATGTTTTTTTTGCGACACAAACAAATTTAGTTGAAAAGTACTCGCCAACTTGTGATTATTGTGTAAGTAAAAACAAAAATAAACTTGCGAATCAACAATTGATTCATTGCGAACGAGCGAGCAATTTTTCACGTGTTCGCATTCATTGCGAGTTTTCCGCAAAACAATCGTTTGTGCACTAGCAATTCTGAAATGTATACATTTGCGCGAGCGACGTTCAAAGGTACAGTATCTTTTCGTGCTTAAAAGCCCACGCATATACACACACGTATATACGTATTATACTTTATATAAACACACACATGCGATGCGCGGCATACACGTACGATTCTGCTAACGAGAACAATGGCTGCGTGATTAATCATGCGCGAGGAACCCACATACACACACGGGCACACACACAAGTATATAGGGGGGGTACTACTATACATGCTTATACAGCACGCATACGCGCAAAAGGCAATTATCTCACTCGTGGGCCGTATGGACGACGATGATAAGCCCTGCGGAGTTTCTTCCTTTTTCCAGCTACACACAGTCCCTCGCTCCCTCCGCCCTCTTCCTTCTCTACCTCGAAGTAATTTGCATGTGTATTTGTATAAGGATGTAGGCTGCTCGCTCGCCGTACAAAACCGTATTTATACAGTTAGTGTGTGTGTGTGCGCGCGCGCGCGGGGCTAAATCGTAAAAACTTAAACGAGGTATTTTTCGACTCCACGCGCGCGCGCGAAAGTTTACAACAACGATCTTTGATGATTATCATTATTATCTCGAGGCAGCTCGAGTATGTCGTTCGCGGTGTGTAAAAGGTGTCTATATAATGCGAGTACAGAGCGCACGTAATTAGCGGGCACTAGAAACCGAATTTCGTGCTGTACTGATATTTGTTGAACAAATTACGGTACACGCATAGAGCAAACCCACACACATTGAATTCGACACGATGTAGAACAGCAGCAGAGAGTCGAGCTCTCACTTCGATTCAAAGTCAAGTTGCTTGCTGCTGGCGCGTGTGTGCAGCGCGTGTTATATACAGCATATAAGCGGCCCTCGACCAGATATCCCACGGTTTATTGATCGAACTCACGACTCGTATATATATACATAGATATATATGATATGTACTTGCTGCCCACACACATAAGCAGTACGCGTTGTGCTGCTGCCACTGCTGCTACTGCTATGCTGGAGCTGCTTACACGTTATACTTGAGCTTTTTCTCCGATAGCCTCTGCTGCCTGGTCGGTTTAAGCTCGCGCGTCGCGTATAATATATAAGAACCCCCTCGAGTAACGCGTCGGTGACTTCTTCTTCTTTTTTTTTTGATTTTTGCATTTTCCCTTTCTGGGATAAGAATCTGCAAGAGTTGAAAAGATTCTACGCGAGTTGAAGCGGATATATAAGGGCAAAGGAGGTGGAGGAGGAGGAGGGAGGCATTATTCTGGGATTTCGTTTTGGTCAACGTTTCGGTCGCGTTCAAACGAGATCTCTCATGTACCGTACGACGACTCGGGCTAACTCGTCGTCAGATATATAACTCCGCGATATCTTGTTTGAGTTCGCATGATATTATCAAAGATTACGCGTCGATCATTTCCATTCGGGGAAATTGGACGTCCATCGGTAATTCGCGAACAGTTGAAGCGTGAAACTTCGAGACGCAAAGCTGAATGAATTGTCAAATTTCAATTTAGTTTCGCACTCGGACCGAAACTTGTACAGTGTGCGCCTCTCTCTCTCTCTCATCCCCCTCCATCAAAGTGATATATAAGGAAATGGACACTTGTGCTCGCTCGCGCAACGGACTTGGCGGAACACGACTCCGATCTTAATTCGAAAACTTTGATTAAAAGGAAATTAAATCGAGCGAGCGATAAGCGCTATAAAGAATTATAGCTCAGACAATTTGATACTGTGGCTTGCCAATTATACACGTGCCCAAGTAGCTCGTTCATACATATGCATGCCAATCAAAATTGTCTTAGGGGTCGAGGCGGCGGAGGCGCTTGGCTACTGCGTCTCTCTCTCTAGCATCGACGCATCACGCACATATCTCGTATTTATTGGTCTCGAGTGCGCGCCCGTATATATACGTTTACGCGGGCATACCTTGTCCAAATATTTGCAATGCATCGCGTTCTCCGCATGCCAAAACTTGATTAGCTCGTCTATAGCCCGAGCATGTCTCCTCCGTCGCACGCGCATAACTCGTCGTCGTCGTCGTCGCAATACTGCAACTCGTTAACGAGGAAATATTCAGAAATTAATGTAATATCGGCCTCCTCCGGTCGTGCTGCAGCTCGCGGCGAATAGTATTAGTGCACCGACTGACTGCGGGGCGAAAAAAATCGATATCTCATTCGCAATAAAAATATAATGTCTCTCTCTCTCTCTCTCTTGATATTTTTTCTCTCTCGCTATATTCGCTCTCTTCAAGAATTCTATCGTGGTCAGCACTTTGTAGAGGTTTTCATTCGATCTTCGCCCGAGCAGCGAGCCAGCAATGCATTATATAGACATCTTGGCATCCTCCTCAAAGGGCATTCGTCTTGTCGACTGTATGAAATGCGCTTATGTACGTATCATATAACCGAACATCATATTTGGCGAATTTGGCGTTAATATCTTTTTCCCTTGGCTCTGATAATTTGCGTCCGCGACACTTTTTACAACCCAAAACTTTCCTCATTATTTATTATACATACATCGCAAGCTTACGTTCTGCTTCGCAGCTATCATTATTATTACCATTATTTAAAAAATCGTACTCTTTTCAACCTTGGCATATTTCTAACAATTTTTCTGTTGAGCTCGGAAAAACAAGTTATCTCTTTTGCTTTGCGAGACAGCCTTTAATAAGCTACGATAGATTAAAAAAAAATGGCAAGAGATATTTCACGCGTATTTTTAAGGTACTTTTTAAAGTGATAGTCGGTACATAAAGATAAATGATGAGCAGCAGAGCAAATTATTATTCATTCGGACTAACTGCTGCAGATCCATCATTCTCGCTCATTGTCTTTGAAATTCGAAGATGAGCGATAAAAAGAGTTTAATTAATAATCAAGCAAATTAGACCATATTAGAGGGATACCTGAGTAAAGGTAGTAAAGTAAGGTTTAATTTCGATTTTATGGATTAAAAATTACCTTAAAATGAGAGGGACGAGGCGGGGAGGGAATATTTAGCTTGAAAGAACGAAAAATAAGCTAGCCACTTACTTTTATAAAAATTCTTACATATTTATATAAAATTTTTTCCTGTAGTTGAGAAAATACGATGGCTACTGTAACTCAAAATCTATTTGACTCATTTTCTTTCAATTTGACACACTAGCTGTGTTCATAAAGTATGCAGTAATAATGTCTAAATAATATAATTGTTTGTATTATTATTAAACTCATAGCTTTCCATTATATTAAATATGATATTCTCTGATCGCAAAAACACTGTGTGCTGCAGTCGAAAATTGCCAAAGCAGCATTACATCTTGTTGATCTGGAAATCAACGACTATTTTAAATGACCTGATAATGACAATTTGATTGCTTCAAAAATTTAAGACTCTAAGCTTCCACCACTAGATGGGGATTTACCTTTATTTGTAAATCTGCAAGGGACAAAGTCAAAATAATTTTATAAGTTATTTTGGAATCACGATATAATTCATTCAACATATATTACGCAGTGAAGCTGAAAAAGGTGCTTGGATCAAAATTTCTGATTTTGAATTCTAAAAAAAAAAGAAAAGAGTTTTGAGTTTGTTGAGCCGATACTAGTAAAAAAATCTTTTAAAATTTCTGCACCCTCCCAAAATTTCTGATAAATAATCTGAAAATCGAACAAGCGTGAGCGAGTGAGGTAAAACGCTATCAACATAAATTGTTGCTTATTAATTGATATGTAGCAAAAATTGAGAAAACGAGCAGGCCATTTTGCACCGTTAGCAATGCCATTCATTTCTAATAAACGAAACATTGAATACCCCAATATCGCCATTGCAATGCAATATTGCAAAGCTTATAACGCTCTGTCCGTCAATACTCACATCAGCTTCATCTCTCTCTCTCTCTCTCTCTGTAATTGGTGAATTTTAATTAATCACGCAGTCAGTCGCCGCCAATCGAAATCGGCCCATTGCGTGAAATTCCAATTGTTTTGCGATACATGTATGCACTGGCCCGCCCTGCGCGCGTACACCGGAATAATACCTGCACGCGACGAGATGTGCATCATCGCTCCGACGTACACGACAATTGCATGAGTTGTGACGAGTCAACCGTGAAATAAGCAAAAAGGGTTTGCTAACTAAATGCGTGCGCTCTAATAAAGGAACTTGAATAAAGGAAATTCTAAATGTTTGAGATTCTGAAGTGTTTAAATGAATCTTGAGAAACTTAACAGTTAAATTAATAATATACATTTTGGAAAAAATGTTTAAAAACATTTAAATATTCGGCGCTTTACGCTGAACAATTTTTTAAAAATATTTAGTAACACTAAAAATGTTGTGCTTTATTTACTTTTTTCCGTGAAATAAAATTTAGAAAATCTTAAAATTGTTTTAGACTACTATTTATTGCTTATGCTACTTTTAGACTACACTTTCCAGTAATAGTAACTCCTAGATTTGAGTCTACTCTTGACGTGAGTCATACAAAGATCTAAAAGTTGCAATGAATGACATTGAACTTTTCATAACCTATAAAATGGAAGATGATTATTACAATTGATTTGGATTTTTTTATAATTAAAGCGATCGAGTTACTAGGCTAAATGTTTCAAAATTCAATTCAATTATTGGTCCAGCTCGTAGTGGTAGAGTATTCATTGTTTTCCTTATCATCATTATCAAAACAAATCTAGCTTTCGGCGAGTATTTATGCAAATCGATGCAGTTACTGGATTGATTAAAATATTGTGTTTTTTAACTATTTATCTTCATTTGAAAATATTTTGGTTAATTATACCTTTCCAAAAATAAATCATAGCTAGCATTACTCATTAATTGACTGGGAATACAAATTAAAATAACTGACATCATCGACATAGAATAAATAACAAACATTTCTGTTGCTACTAGCAAATCTGAATTCAATAAAATTACCATCTGCATTTAGATTAAAAAAATATCGATAAGGTATTGTTAAATATATATATTAAATTAAAGATTATTCAAGAATTTGTGTGTAATCTACTTATAATAACTAAATAATTAAATTAAGTAAATAATAAATGACACACCATTGTATTTAAATTTTTATAATATTCAAAAGTATTTTTAACACTGCGTGCGCGAAACACGGGTTTTCTAAACTAAAATCGTCAGAAAACCCTAGTTTCTCACAAGCTGACAACAAGAGGAAGTTGACTTATCCAGGAGTTGTTTTCACCCGAGAATAGCGAGCTGGGAGCTGCTTCACGCACTTGTTACAAAATATACTAATCTACGTAGGATTGAATTTTACTGGGCCCGTGATTTTTAGTGATGTAATATTTACCACTGTGCCACAAAAAACGAGATTGAAAGCAAGAGAAGCAAATACTACGAAAAAAATAGGTTTTCCCAGCTTATCCAGATACTCGTGAAGTCTAGGAACATACTCATTTAAATAATCAAGATTATTCAGGTTTTTCCGAAAAACAGTTCGAAGAAGTAAGATATATCAACCCGTTTTACACCAAATGAAAGCTATTTCACCTATTTGTTTAACATTCAAAATACTGACAAGTAATCTTAACTTACTTGATCGAAAAGTAATTCTGAAATGTTTTATGCAGAAAAAAACTTACTTGATACAACTTCGATGTTGGTGAATCAATTCTATAACTTTTCTGTATACTAAATCATTTTTAGTTTGTTTGCCCTGAAGAATATTGCGATCGAGCATAATATCTATTTCATTCAAGTAGTATCTATTAAATAAATAATTTTTCTGAATAATATCATAAATAAAAATCTCATTTCCACAATTTACTTCATCAATTATACGAGTGGCTTATTGAGTATAGTATAGTCGAGGAAATGATAATAAAGAGTTCACGTACCTTATACAATCGAGTTGACCAATGATGAATGATATAGTTATGCATTGGAGATTATTGAATGATATAGGGAACCAACAAAAAACCATTATAATGAAAAAATGGAATGCAAAAATATAATAAAAATATTCGCGTTCATCTACGAAACATTCTAATTTTAGCGGTAGAGTTTTACTCAGCGTTTCATTTTGAAATAAATAGCCATGATAAAAAAAATGGAGAAATTACTGGTGCTGTAGCATATATTACACATAGTAAAAAAAATATCACTGAAAAAAGATATAAAAATTAATTTACATTAACCTTATTTGAAGAAAATAAAATTTTCACCAGCTGAATAGTAAATAATTTGTAAAGCTTTTGTGACTACTCTTCTAATTATTTCTTTTCCTACCATATCATAGCTTTCGTATATTTGTAGCATCATTTTCAAAATTATAGTGACCTAAAACATACATATTATCATAGAATTCGTAGGGTATGTATTTGACAAATGTTAAATGATTATGATAATGATTAAAAAGCCCGTGATTACCTTTTTGATATTTAAAATTAAAATCATGTAAATACACATATAATCTAAATTAATCGATAATTGTACTATACATTTAACTATAATGTTTACGTTGATGTTGGCCTCTTTACATTCGTTACGTAGCTTCAAGCCCTAATTTCATAAAATTGAAATAACTGCTTCACAATTTATAGAAAATACTTACAGAGCAAACCAAAATGAAACACAAAAGAAGGAAAATTGTACATTTTCCAATCAAATGAATAAATTTATTTTGATGTGGTAAAAGAAAAAATATCTGCAGTGATTTTTTAATTAAAGTGAGTTGAGACAAATGCAATATTTCGATCAATCTTGTAGTCAGTTCGTACTCATCCATGGTTGCTTGATGAGACATGATTGCGCTGACCAAAAATTCGAAGTATCTAATAAAACAAATAAAAAAGAAGACCATAATTGCACAAATAATAAAAGAAATATTACTCATAGGCCCAACCAAAAAATAAAGCAAAAAAAAATTTAAATAAATCATAGTCACTAGATATTAAAATATCTGAAAATTCATGCTCGTGCCGAAACTCACGGTATCTTTATACATAATAATTTTTTCGCTTGAAATTTCAAAGTATTTCAAGGCGACTTTTATATTTATTTAAAGTTAGTACTTAATTCAAGCAATTTGTCGACAAAAAAAGAGAAGGTTTGAATTATACCATAAATGTATTTATGCTCTTCAAGTACGCATATTACAAATTTAATAGCCGCGGAAAATTGCAGCTATTTTCTATCAGGATTGTGACTTTTTTGTAACTAAATAATAGATAATGCTTGTACTGTATGCTGCAAAATTTCAAAATGTTAGCTTTCTGACAAATTTATCTTGGCTTTGTATTAATTTTTGGCAAAATTTAGTTTAATTTGTTAGTTTATAGTTGATACATTGGAAAAAATTTTTTTTTTTTTTTTTTTTTTAATTTTTTTTTTATTTGCAATCTGTCTACATTTCAAGACAATAGGCAAACACTTCGAACAGAGGATAGAATAACGGGTGTGGGCCTAAGTCCAGTGACAAGGGCCCTTATGGACAATACAATTTTATTTTTTTTTTTACAAGTAGATGTGCTTTTTCAATCTTGATCCTTCAAAGGATACGTTATTGAGTTGAGCAGCTAAGATATTTGGGTGATATTTCAACCGATTTTTGTAGAGGGAGGAGAATCTTTGTATTTCCTCTCTTATCGATGGGGTCTCCAGATCGCGTCTAATAACTTCATTTGTAACATACCACGGGGATTGGAAAAAATGAAGGTAAAAATTCATCGTACATGTTGGTAAAAAGCATTTAAAAATACAAAAAGTTCAATTATCTCGACGTCATTACCTCGTACATTATCCACTTAAATAGTGTATAAAATATGAAGTGGATCGGTCGAGTAGATTTTGAGTGATGGTGTCCACCGGATTTTTTTTACGTTGCATGTAAAAATTTGCTGTAGCCAGCTGAATATTCTTCAAATAACTATTAATTATGTGTATGATTTATAGATCAATTCGATTTACTATATGTTAAAAAAAAAAAAATTTTTTTTTGAAATTTAGTCAAGACCCTAACCTGCCCCCCCCCCTCCCCCCTCTTAATAGGAAGTCCAAGTTTGAATAAATATGAATCTTCTTTTCTGCTGTGAATTTCATCTCCTCTTCGTTCAAGCTTATTCAATGATTTTTACGTACGTGATTTTTCTAAACGTTTTAGTACTTTGTACGTATATTTTGATGGTAAATTACAACATTTATGTGGAAAACGATTCATTTTAGGCTTGTTACATCAATTATTTAAAATAACAGTTTCAGAAAATAATATAAATTACAACATTAACATTCGTGACACACATAATACTAAAATAATGAAGATTTTTTTTTTCAACAATTTTTACAATCATATTAAAACTTTTTAATTTGTTGCCCTTTTAAATTATTATCTATTCTCATCTTTCCGAGAGTTAGCCAAGAGAGTATATTATAATATGCACTCATTTTTTCCTGCGATGCGATTATTTTACATCTCATTCTGCGCTGCTGCTGCATGGAAAGTAAATATTTTCAAAGACCTAGTGGCTCACATGTACTCGCGCTCTCGTTATTGTGCCCGGTGATGATGAAAAAAAAACGAGAGTCGGTATTTTTTTCCCTGCCATACTGGCTGGCTATACACACGTAAGAATATTCTTCCGTTGCAATGGAGCGAGGGTGCGCGCGAGCGAGCTGCAGTTTTCTCAATTTGCCTAATGCTTCCGCGTGTGCTGTGCGCACTACTGCAGCATAGAGGCGCGGTGCTTAAAGTTTCAAAAATACACGTACGTACTCGAGTACGCATGAAAACTAGTCTACGATTTTATTTACCGATATGCTCTCTCTCTCTCTCTCTCTCTCGGTACACGTATAGTGTAGTAGTGGTATTAAATCTCCTCTCCGTAAAAAACCATCTTACGCTTACCTGTGTGCGCTTTTTTGCCTACGCGAGCGCGGTTAATTCCACTAATGCCCAATGTGATGTGCGCGTGTGCGAATAAAAGTCAATGGACGCGGGACGATGCGTCGATGCATTTTTCATCTCCGCGCGAGCTCTCGATGATTTATGCGTTTCGAGCGTTATTCGCGTCATTCATTATTCTCCTCCCCAATGGTATAAGGATGCGGAATGCCGAAGTATGTATAATTTATCGGATAAATTTCGAAAAAATCAAAAATTTTCATCGCCCGTTTAATCCCATTTGCACAGGCAGAGAAGCGTGCGCGCCTACATAACGGTTTATGCGTAATTCATTTGACGAGCTAAATTTTACAATCTCCCTTCCCAGCTTTTCTCTCTTTCTCTCTCGTTTGAAAAATCAAGCTGACGGTTAAACGGGGTTGGCGGGCGGTGCTCGCGCGCGAGAGAGCACGACGATGACCCACTTTCAAGCTCGCTCGCTCGCCTACAGCCCAAATACAGTCTCCCTCTCTCACTCTCTTCTCTGACTTGGCTTCTGTGCAATGACGAAGTCTTTATATGCACTCGGAGCGAGAAATTTCTCGTGGAAATTTGGCCCGCGCGCGCACAGTGCACGCACGCGAGCATGTGTATAGAAGGGATAAAAAGAGCTCTACGCAACGAAACGAAACGATCGCTCCGGTTAATTTTTCATCACGCATCGGTATTTTTCAATGTACTTGCGCGCACGCGCCCATTAGGGAGGCATAAAAATCACGCACGTTTTCGTCGTGTATTTCGCGCAAAAAAATGGCATACAGTTCGCATGGTTCGTCGTATAGGTGGGTATGTATAGGTGACGAAATTCTTTTCAACGCAAAATTGGCCTTTTCAAACGAGCTATATGCGAGAGTAAACTCAATCTGTGACGGCGATAGTATATTTGGTAAAATTTCATCAACGCAGCAAAATTGCATTTGCAAGGGCGCAGCAACTCAGTTAGGACCGAGTTGTTTTGCTTTTCAAAAATATTCCGCGACCGAAACTTAATCAAGAAACAGGCACCCCGAGCTCAATGAACTTATTGAATTAAGCAAAAGAATTGACCAAAGAAGTAACGCGCGACGATGAGTATTATTTCATAAACATCGCTGTGCTACTAACAGCAGCATTGACGTGTTCTCGCGGAGGCGGCACGTCGTCGTTGGGCGTCGCGTTCGTGACTTTTCTACTAAACTCCGTCAACGTCATAAAGCCCAGATGAAGATAGAAGAGAGTTACGTAAAAAAAAAAGAGAGGAAAGGAAAAAGGGAGGAGAATCGTCGTAGTCGTCGTAGCTGCCGCGCGCACTTTATAAGAAAAGAAGTAAGAGAAAGACAACAAAGACCGCGTCCCCCGTATATCCATCCTCCTCTGGGCGCGCGCGCGCGTTAAATTCATTTTGCCCCCCTTTCGAACCTCGTAAATACCGAAAGCTTTTAAGCTTTACACTTATACCCGCCGCCGAGTTGTGCGGGCGAATTTTGCAAGTGCATGTGCGTGGTAGAACACTTCGCAGACTCGCGCTCAATAGTTAATAATTATCTGCCCTGATTTACGTTGCATTACTTCTTCTTCCTCCATTTTTTGTTGTTGCTACTGCGAGGGAAAGGGCGCGCGCGCGCGCGCAAGTAGGGCACGTATACAGAACCGGACCCCGCGCACCCAGTACGTATTATACATACAGTGGAAAATTCAAAACAAGCAACTCCGGCCAGTCCGTGTGTACCCCGGTAATATGCGTTATTTATACATATAAAAGCTCTGGCTATAAACGCGAGAAACAAACGCAGCGTATAGTTGCGCAGGTATATATATATATATACGCACCCATACCCCGTACAACGAGATATTTAACACGGAGGCGTGCGAACGTGTGTGTATACGCGTGTATGTGTGCGCGGATCCAAAGTACAAAGTTTCGCTTGTAACTAGCATATGTGTAGTTCGTAGCATTCACACACACACACGTACACGTACACACATACATGTATACAACAAGCGATGGGTAACTTTCAGCGTACACACATATTCGCTCTCTGTGCTTTAACCCTCTCTCTCTCTCGCTCGCTCGCGTCGTCGGCTGCATACACGTATGAGGTACATATAGCTTCGCTCGCTTCGCGCGCGTTCGCGTTTATATAGCATCGGCAACTTCCTTCTATTGTACACCACCCCCGTGCACGGTGTGCGTATAGTACCATAGTCTATGTACGCGAACGCGCGCGAAGCGAAGCGAGTTCGAGCGCTGTGTATAGCGTTGTGTTACTCTTTTTTTTCTCCTCTCTCTCTCTCTCGCTCTTTCCTTCCCTTACTTTGACGTTATTTACGACGACGAACAACGCCAGACGTTGTGCATGAATCACATACAATATATATACACACACAACAACGTACATATACGCGCACTGCTACTGCAAGCTAGGCTAGTTGCTCCGCTGCTGCTAGACTATATACCGACCGCTTCTTTGCGATAATACTTCCCCGAGTTTTTCTTCTTCTTTCTTTCCTTCTTCTTTTTTTTTGCTGCCTCTGCTGCTTTCTAACTGTCTCTCTCGCGCTCTCGACGCGTTTTCCTCTATACTTTATACACACACACACATACACCTACAAAGACATATCAGCATATAGATACAGCAGACGCGAGGTAGGGATATTTTTCGCTCTTATTTTGCACTTTTATGATGTCACTAGCAGAGAGTACATTCTCTCTCTTCTCGCTCTCGGGCTCCCTTCTGCCGCTGCTGCTGCTGCTGCTGCCAGGGCTGTGCGTGTGCGTATATGCATGAGCGTATTTTTTTTCTCCCTTACTCTTGATTCTTCTTTTTTCTATTTTCATTTTCTCTCGCTCTCTTTCTCTCAGCCGTTACACGACGAGCGCGAGTAATATCGTCGAGGAGTCTTTATACGCGAATTACATATACATTTCAGGGAAAACATTTTTTAACGACACGATCACACGACGCGTCTTGCGTAGGTATACACTATACTTTCCGAGATAGCGAGAGCAAGCGAGAGAAAATTGGAGATGAAAGAAAGCGATTATTTCACGTCGATGATCGATACGTACAATTTCATAAAGTATACACATGCGAGAGCTTGCGAGGAATCGAAAAATGCGAGAATTCATCATTGTATACTCTCCCGCTGCTGCGCAGTTTTTCAGCATATTTTCCTGCCTTTTTACTGTAATACATAAAATACCCGAGGAGACCCAAGTAACGCGTCTCGCTTTATTCGTTCCTATGTATCGATGTATAGATATTCACGCGCGCGGAGAAATGTGCAGTGCAACGCGCTCTCCGCGTACTACACTCGATCGCGCGCGAGCTTGCCCTCCGTAATGCGACGATTTTATCTAACCTTTATGGATGGTCCCTCTATATACGATAAATTACGCAAGTACACCGCGCACACACACACACACACACACACAAGTAATATACATGTATAGCCATGTATCGAACGGGCGCAGCAGACGAAGAAAAAGCTCTCAAACTGAGGGGGGTCGAGCATCGATAGCTGCATGTGCCCCGAGAGTTGGCTTGACACTGTGCGAGCTGTGCAGTCGTGCTGCTGCTGCTGAGAGAGAAACGAGCTTTTCCCTTCGTTCGTCGTCGTCGTCGTCGTCGTCGTCGTCGTCGGGTGGCACAAAATTCGCGCGGCAATTTATTCCGAAATATATGAATTGACAAAACTCGATGTAGAACATTAATTGATGCAGACACGAGCCACCGCTGCTGCTGTAGCGCGCGGGAATGTCTAACGGGGCTAAGTATTGATATTATCATTTTACTA
Source organism: Trichogramma dendrolimi (assembly GCA_034770305.1). Lineage (NCBI taxonomy): Eukaryota > Metazoa > Arthropoda > Insecta > Hymenoptera > Trichogrammatidae > Trichogramma > Trichogramma dendrolimi. The sequence continues at coordinate 1,986,939 of JAPMIB010000015.1, forward strand.
ATGGCTTTGCTGCTGCTGCCGGTGCTCCGCTGCAGCGTAGATAGGATAGAGAGCGAGCCGTGCAAAGCTCGAGCTTTTCTGATACTCGTGTGCGAGTTTGCATTTACACTGGCTGCTGCAGCGGCGGCTCCGCATACAGGACGCGGGTATATATATATACGAAATGAAATGAAGACTTCCTTGAGATGTATTAGCGCGGATATTATACTCTCGAGCGTGTATTACTAAGCAAAAGAGAGGGGAAGGCAGCTCGTCGTGTCTGCGCATCGATCATTTTAATCAACTCGCGCGGGTTACCTTATTGCAGTGAACTAGATACATGCAAGATAGTTAAATTTTGCATAGTTAATAATTAAAAATTGATGGGCATATCAAAGCTGTCGGACGGACTTGGCGTCGTTTATTTTTCGTAAAAAATATACTTATATATAAAGCGGCGCGTCTGCCTGCCTAGAGCTTTATCCATCGTCCCGTAAAAGCGATAATAAGAGAGCAAATCCATCAAAAACTCTATATATCCATCTCTCATCTTATCTTGACTCTTCCTCTCTTTCTCTCTCTCTCTCTCTCTCTCTCTCTTACTCTCGCTTGGCGCAGAAGAAGACACTGCGAGTCTTTTTGATAAAGCACGGCGAAATTCTCCCGACGCTGCAAGAACTTTTGAACGATCCTGTCTCGGGGCTGGTCGTCGTCGTCGTTGTCTTCGCTGCTGCTGCCACTATACTGCCGCCGTCGCTTCTGCTCTGCTCTGCTCTCTCTCTCTCTCTCTCTCTCTCTCTCTCTCTCTCTCTCTCTCTGGCACGATGTATAATTTGTCGCGTCGAAGAACTTGATCGGCCATTAAGCGGCTGTCCCCCGCTCCCGCCCCCTTACCCCTCCCTCTTTCCTCTTCTCGGAGAGTATCTATACGGCAGTTTTGTTATTCTTGGTCGAGGGCATTATTACGTTTTAAATATTGCATAACGACGACGACGCCGCCTGCTGCTCCTGCTGCTCGCCCGAGAGCAAAAACACGTCGTTGGCTCCAAGTTCCACAACGTTTAAAGATGCTTTGCAAGAGTGAGCGAGAGCCCGAGAGAAGAGATAGGAAGGCAGGAAACAAGGAGTTTTCGTGCATCATCGTGGAAAAGTGATAAAAATATATAGTCAATGCTTTCTATAAAAAAATTGCTTTTATTATGTAGAAAATCATTTTCTTCTTTATTTTTTTCGTGGCTTCCAGTCAATCAAAAAAATAAAAGTGCCGCGTTTAATGCAATTGTCTATTGATATAATTCAAACTTGCTTAAATACGACTCCAATTTATCTAACGAATACACTTTAAACGAGTCAACTTTTCACCAGTATTCAATTGTTCGATGCATACTATATCATTGCTTTTTAAAATATGCATCTCTCTTCTTGATTAGTTAAATTGACAAGTGGTACAGCTCGTATTTATTTGTTCGAGGCGTCGTGTTAAACAAGCCATGTTACAAAATTAGCCCAAGTATTCTAAACTGGTGCGCTTATTTATAAATACACGAGGCTCGAAATGATTTTTCCCCGCGGCGATCGTTCGAATCTAAGCTGCGCATAAAAATGCATTGCTGCTCAGGAAATTATAATGAATCAGACAGATTTTTCTTGTGCATGTACATAAAAAGCAAAAGTAAAAAGTTAGCAGCAAAAGCCAATGGCTCTTAGCAAAGAGTAAAAAGTTAAAAACATAATGAGACTAAAAGCTTTTTCGAAGTTGCGCGCGCGCTGAAGTTTGCATAGGGAAGGTGATCTACTTATATCACTGGGTCAGTATAACATCGTCCAATGCTCGCGAAGTGCAATGTAAAGTACGTCAAACGCGAAGTGCACGCGAGAGTTAAATATATAAGTTTGGACGGATTTCGTAGAGATGACGAATATATGGTACACCGCATGCAACAAAATAATATTTAAATTCGCCTACGTTCCATTAATTTAAACATTTATTCTTTGCTTAGTAGCAACCGGTGTGTGCACAAACTTTGTTCTTTCCAAACGGAAAATTTCGCAATCTCAAGATCAGGATTGGTTAAACAATATTTCCACCGTACGTAATCGAATTAACAGGCCTCATACAAGAAAAATTGGCTTAAATAATAAATTCGCATTGTTCTCCACGTAGGTAGACTGTAAATTACTCAGGCTATATACAGAATGCGCGCGCGTTTTTTTTCATTCAAGTTCAAGCTCGACTGATAAAGAGCTTCTACTTCTTCTTTCTTTCTCTCTACTTCTTTCTGTCTTCTTCTTCTTTTTTTTCTTTATTGCCAAACAAACGAGAACTCCGCATCGCCTGCGTCGATGGAACGATTTTTATACGGTTTCAACCCCCTTTTTTTTATTTTAGCGGATTTTCCGCAATAATTTTTTGTCGAGACACGCGCGCGTAAAAGAGAAAATCGGAAAAGCTCTCCCACGTGAATTTTCATCCTTTATTTGCGTTTGTTCACGCGCGCGAGCAGTTATATTATATAGCAGTAGCAGTGGCATGCACGCGTGCGAAAAAGCGCGCGCGCGCGAGAGAGAGAGATAGAGAAAGAGAAAAGCTCGAATTTCGATTTTCACGTGTGCACGCGCGCGGGGTTTGGTAGCAGCAGCGCTGCAGCACGTTGCTGCACGTTTTACGAGCGATAGTTTTATTCTAGCCACCATCGCGTCCCTGGGCTTTCTCTCTCTCTCTCTCTCTCTCTCCAATTGTTGCAACTTGCAACTGTTCTGCTAAAGCTTGCGCACACCAACAGTCGGGGATAGATAGTGCGGGCAGGAAAAATTCACCCGATCGCTTCTCGTAAAAGGCTATAGCGGTCTGTATGCAGCTTCTGCTCTTACCCTCCTCCCCGCATAGACGAGAGAAAATCTAATTATTCATTACACACGTGCGTCGAATACGTAACTATTGGCCGATGCGAGCGCTGCGAAGTAAACAAAAAGCAAAACAAATACGAAATAGGATGATGAAACATCGTATCGGTTCAAAATTCCTCTCTCTCTCTCTCTCTCTCTCTCTCTCTCTCTCTCTCTCTCTCGGTGTGCGGCGTACGCACGAGTGATTTGAAAAATTGTTGTACTCTCTGGCCGAGCTGCCCGCGAGCTATTGCGTTTGACAACAAAGATTTATCGGCTTAAGCTCTTTCTCTCTCTCTCTCTCTCTGGATATGTGTGCGTGTCTGTGCGCGCCGATCTCCTTTATTGCTCGCTCGACGCGTCATCGACGACGAGAACGACGCGAAACAAGTTATAAAATATTTTTTAGTATATATATCGACGTCGCTTATAAGCGCTGTTGCACATATAGAGACTCGCGACTCGCGACGTGCATATGATACACAACGTCGTATGCGAATGAAGCGTAGGCAGAGGCAAAGAGAGAGAGAGAGAGAGGCAAGAATTAGACGTTACGAAGTACTCGGAGCCAGAGAGAGAGCAGTACGAGGAGCAAAGTTCTATTGCTAAGGATGCTTTTGTCTCTCCACTTACAGCATTATATGCGCTCACTGCCTGACTGCTGCTGCTGTCTCTCTGTCTCTGTTCTTGGAGGCTTGCAGAGTGCATTATATTACCTACCAACTCCCCCCCCCCCTGCCTTCTGCCCTGCCCTGCCCGCCTTTCCACCCGCTACAACAAGACGAGTTTCTGTCTGTTGTTGATGTATAATCTAAATCAAAGACCGAAAACTTAGTTTCTGCACTGCACGCGCGCATTGTTCGATGAAACTTTATGAACACTCGACGCGCGAGCTAAATAACTCGCAAGCTCTCGAGCTTTTTTTTGCCAGTCTTCTTCTTACATCTTCGTTTTTGTGCTGATTCGTGAAATGATTTTTCCCACGAAGGTCAAAGAACGCGACGATGGATTCTGCGTCGGGGCATGGGGTGGGTTTTTATCGCTTCTGATATACATCGTATATAGCACGCGCGTATACTCTGTGTATATATACGATACACGCTGTATACTCTTCCCTCCGGATCTGCGCCGCGCGTTTGCCAGTGCAGCGCGCGCGCACACACACAGGCATAAACTTCGACTGCAGCACATCCTTTGCCGATCATTAATAATTTAACGGTTTATTCCCGAGTCTACCCACATATTGCCCCCTGCTGCTGCTTTTTCGTTATACTGTGTATATACGTTTTTCGTAACGTATTATTCTCCTTTTTTTTATTTTCTTCTTTTTCGGTTCGGAAAAACGTCGGAAAATAGACTCGAAATCTGCTGAATTATTGAGAATGAGGGATAATGCTGTTTGTTGTTGGCCAGCAGTACGCAAACGCGAGACTGACACTCGCGGCACTATAAAAATTTGTTTACTTCTAAGCGTATAGGTATGTATGTGAAAGAATCTCACGCTGCACGGTGTCAAGTTTTTTTGTTGCTCTCAAACAGCTCGATCATAACGTATATATACGAATTCCTCTCTCTCTCTCTCTCTCACTCTCACGAGAATGCATTCACCCAAAAACAGTCGAAAAAAAACTATACCCCAAAAAAAGAGGACGACTTGATCGTTAAAATAAAAGTAAAAAAAAAAAGTAAAAAAATGAGTGGGTTATAGCACACAGCAGTAGGAGCGCGTCAGCCGAGAGTCGTGGAGCGAGGGTCGTGTCGCTGCTGCTGCTGCTGCGAGGGTGCATTGGCCGCGAATAAACGTTGCCGCAGTTTAACCCAGTTTCTCTCGATTCCGGGGTAAAGTGAGAGAGAGAGAAGAGAGAGTGCATCAACGAGGTCGCGGCGGGTTTGACGATACTTGCCGTCGGTATACTGCTTCTGCCTGGCTGCTATTGAGTGCTATATGATGGCTATATATAGATTTGCGTGAAAAAAAATAAATTGATATTTTGCGCGTATAGTCATTCCCGCGCTCATCTCTCTCTCTCTCTCTCTCCTCGCGGTGGAGAGGATCGATGATATATTTGAAAAATTTCGATTCGATTTTATATCGTATACGCAATATCGTAGGGTGGTACAAAATTAGGATTCAAATATTCGTCTCTTTCTCTCTCTCTCTTTCTACTTCTATCCTCTATCTCGCTAATGGCTACGTGCGAGCTCATCGCTGCTATTGCCTGCAAAACAAGCAGGACAGAGCTGCAGCGCGCGCGCGGGATTGTACAAACACTTATACATTACAATTCGCCCCCCGACAAAGTTGGCTGCCCCCTCCGAACATTTGGCGCTCTCTCTCTCTCTCTCTCTCGCCCATGCTGTAGTAGTAGTGGTAGCAGTAGTGGTATAAGCTCGTGGCGAATGTACTCGTGTACACTTATAACGCTCCGTGCACTTCGATACTCGAGCACGAAATCTATGCCCTCTATATGTGTACGTGTGAGGGTGTGTGTAAGTGTGTGGGTGGTTGAGCTCTGCTCTGCTTTGCCTGCTAGCTCTCGAGAATGTGCACAGTAGTGCCTGTCGTTGACATGTATTTATATACACCTATGCATGGGACATAGGTCTGTGTAGTGCAGTGCAGGTATATACAGTAAGGCATGAACAGCCATCAAAAACATTGCGATAGGCGGCAAGGCACGCTAAGCGCGCGCGTATCGTTTCAGCGGCAGCTTACACGTCGTGTCACTACTGTATTATGGTTGCGATCGAAAATTGCGCCACATAGCTCTCTCTCTCTCTCTCTCTCTTCAGGCTCAGAACTCCTATCATTATTCGAAACGTAAGAAAAGTCAGCGTTGTCCTTTTTATTTTTTTTCATATCTTTAAAGCTCTTGAAAATCGAGAGGGTAGAAAAAATTTTATATTTACTTTTTTTCGATATCGTACCGTAGAGCTTTTTTATATATAATTTTGATACACGCGAGTGCACAAATATTTATAATTCGATTCTCGTCCGTTTATAATAATAATAATAACCGAGCGCGATTGCAGGCAGCTTTCACGTTTAATATACTCATTTTTCAAAGCTATACCGTATTTTCGATTGAATTTCCTTTCCCAATCCCCCCCCCCCCCCCCCATCGTGCGCGCGTACCGGTTTATTATTATTTTTTTCATAATTTTTTATATTCCCGCGTTTGAAAAAGAAACTCGATGCGTACGGCGAGATTTAATTTTACATCGGAAGATCGACTTTATAAAATTTTTTCGATATGCTAGGCAGCGCGCGAGTTTCGTTATATTCATACACATTTTTTTTTTCGCGCTTTAAGCGGGCTTTTGCTTGTACGCGGCTTGTATGAATATACATATCGCGCGATTGCCCAACAATGTTGTGCAAAGATCTAATTAACCGTCGACTGTTTCCTTATTTTTTAACATGGATTCAAAGGTGTAATTAGGCGAACTTCACATGCGAACGCGCGTACACTCACTCGAGAGGTAATAATAAGCGCGGCGCGGCTCTAGCAGCTACAGAGCGACGTTGGCGACAGCAGCAGCGGCTCATAACAATGATCACTAATTCAAAGCCAACGAATGTACCCTATAATACCTGGGAAACCTTATTTACACAACGCACGTGTGCATGTGCTAGCTCTGCGCTCAACAAAAGCTCAAGTTCTCTATCTCGACGTTGCCTGGCTCGGTGGCGGCAACGGTGGCGGCGGCAGCTTGGCGCATTCAATAATTACGCGTGTGCATATATGCTGTGTACACGCGTTCAGTACTGCATGTATGCAGTGCGTATATGGACGAAGGAGGAGGATTAAATCCAATTCAGCCGAGAATATTCCATCGCCTCTCGTTGCTGCCGCTTTTGTATAGTTGCTTCGCGCGAGCTGTATTGACGAGTTTACAAAGTAAAGGGAAACCAAATTTTTCGATAACAGCTGCGGCGGTTGAATTGTATGCACGATACATACGAAGGTTAACGTTTTGTTCGAACAAACAGCGAGACCTCGGAGGATTATAACGATACGTAAATATCGAAGAAATGTTCTTTCTGCATAAATAAGTATCGCATTTATGGGCCCAACCGAAGAATTTAGCCGATTTTTTTAGCAATAAAGCCAAGGGGAACATTCCGCGTGCGAAACTGTATGATCACTTCGGGAACAAAATCAAGGATTTTGATTAAAATCTTTACTGAAGAACTTTAAAACTTCCGGGCATGTACTGGAGGTTAAACATTTTTGCAAGTTTGTTAAAAGAGTGAAGAATTGCGAATAAATTCAATTAGTACATTACTGAAATATTCACCCATTTTCGATTTTCAATAACATTTCAAATTTTCAATTACCCGGCATCGCTCGGAGTTGTTTTCGATCAATAACATTCTGAACTTATTAATTAAAATAAACTTTACTGATTATTTTTTAACTTATTAAATTCGATGAAAATGTGTTTGCTAATTTCTCTGATCATTTTAAACGACCTACATTTTTATTGAATTTCAGACAGCTAATTGTCAAATTTTCTCGTTCTAATCTATTATAATTGATACGAGTAATTTGCCTTTATCAGTAATTGCCCGGAAAAATGATTTGATCTCGAAATTATATTAAAAAAATTTTTCATATTTTAATATGAAAAAGATATGATTATACCAGCGTTTATCGTGGAGTTTAAAGTGATATAACCGTGTAAAAATAGCATGCGCACGCGTTGGAAAAAAATTACGTTCTTTGAATTTCCGTCGTTATAAAAGATGATCTTAAGTACGTCCTCCGTATACAGTATCAAAGGGGTAAAAAATGAAGTATTTGCGCTGGCTAATTTCTTGCAAACGATCACTGAGCGAATACGCGCTCATGGATATACGTGGAATATATATATATATATTTTATAAGAAATGTTGCTTCACACGTGAAACGCAGTTTTTTCTGACGCCCGATGCAACAAATTTCTTTCGGTATATGGTATAGACGATGGAGACCTGCTTGTTGTTCGTTTTCATCGTAAAAACTTTTCCTGCACCTCCAAGTACACCGTATTCCTGATTTATAAATGTGGCGCTAAAACCTCCCCTATATACTGCTATAATATGCGACTCTTTGAATATGCCTAACACATAACATTTGCTCGTAAAATATGAAATTCCTACCATTGTTCTCCTTTCTTCGTTTTTTTTTTCGTCCCTTTTTTTTATAACTCGTAAAACGTTATACAGTATGAACGTCATTTTTCTCTCCTTCGTCTGTAGCTCACGGGTGCGCTCTGACTCTCTCTCTCTCTCTTGGCTTCACACAGGTGCATTTTATCCTTGCGACTCGCGTTTCTCTCTGCACGCTGAGACAATGCGAGAAACTACTCGCACTTTTCCATTCGTTTCTTGCTTCGTCTTTTTCTTTCTCTGCTGCTGCTGCTGCTGGCGCAGCGTGGACTTGTCGCTTTTTTTTTCTTTGTCACCCCCGCCGCGACAATAGCACTGCAACCACCCGAAGACGCAGTGGTCTATGTATATGTACGCGTTATAAATATCTTACGCAATCGACGTTGGTAAAGCGAATCATTTTCTTATCCGTATGTAGGTACGAATGAAAGCGAAGTTGCGTAAGATTCTATGGCACAAAAGAGCGAAAATTGTATAATATATTACGTGCGGACGCGAGGATCGATCAGTGTTGTGCGGCTCGCATCGTTATTATTGTTGTCATACACAGAGCCCACACACACACACAGCAGATATAATCTTAGAGAGAGAGAGAGAGAGAGAGAGAGAGAGTTGTGTCGACAGACTTTGCTACGATAAAAACAACATCAACAACCCCTCTACGATTAATCAACCTACTGCACCGTACTACTACCGCGATGTATGTAACGTATATAATATGAACGGCCAGGCCATTTTCAGAAATTCCGCGCGCGCAGCTGCACCGAGTGAGGCTAATGTTTTTCCGTCCCGAGACGACTATAATACCGGGCGCTACATCTATATACGTATATACGGGGGTGTATAGGTATATATACAACGACAAAGTGAGAGAGTAGAAAAATGCGCGTGCAAAAGAGAGAGAGAGAGAGAGAGAGAGAGGCTTGACCGGGCAAATTTACGAATAGTCAAGCTCGCTCTAAGGGAGCTAATGACTTTTATCGTTTTGCCCTGTATGTGTATATTATATTATATACGCGCTCGTCATTTTTAATTTTCCCAGCAGCAGCGGCATATAGCCATTCGCCGTATAATACTGTACATAATACGAGTTTACGATGGCTCGCGCGCTCGGCTTTTTTCGTCCTCCCTCCCACTCTACTACTCGCTTTCCATCCGCAGCACACGGCCCTTACCGAGAGCTAGGGATACTATATTACAAGGAATTAAAATCCCTTTTTTCGCGTTTTACCGTAACGACGTCGGTATATTTTTTCTCCCGGTCCCGCCGCCTGTCTGCAGTATACTGCAGACCGGGGCCACAAAAAAACAACACCGTACCCATAAAGTTGTTTCAATTACGTTAAGTATGAATTATCGAGCTTACTACGGAGTAATAATCACGTTTTTTTTTTTCAATGTGTTTCTGAAAACAGATGTCTTGACAGCGGGCCCAGGGCCAGCAGGATGCCGACGGACGATGACTATGGCCGAAGAGAACGTCTCTTACTGCATCAGCAGCAGCAGCAGCAGCAGCAGAATCAACAGTCAGGATCCAGTAGTAGCCAATACAGCAGCAACAATCAACAGCAGCAATCGCTGTTACCCTCGGCCTCACCGCTCCACGCAGGTGTCGGAGGAGGAGGAGGAAGTAACAGCAGCACCGCCGGCAACAACAGCAACAGCAACAACGTCGACTATTACCATCATCACGCAGGCTCCAAGCAGTCGCAGTCGCAGCAGAATGACCCACTGCTCGCCCGACAGATATCGCAAAGTCTCATGGGCGAGCACCATCGCTACGGGGCCGTGCGCCATGGATACGTCTCGGGCCAAGCTGCTGCTGCCACTGAAGCCAATACTTACCAATTGCCATCTGCTGCCGAGCGCTCTCATCAAGGGACAAAAAACAGCAGCAGTAGCAGCATCAGCAACGGGAACAACGAGTACGCGAACGCAGCGGCCGTACTCCACCATCAACACCACCATCAACACCACCACCCCCAGCACTCCGCGGGTGGCCAGGGCGGCGGGGGGTCTGTTCACCCTTCCGGCGCAGGCCCTGCATTCTCTCCGGAAACTTTCCCGTCTCCGCCGTCGCCCGCACCAGCCAGCGACTGCTTCGTACCTCCGCCGCCGCTGTCGCCAGGCACCCCAGGCGCCGGTTCAGCCTCGCAATCGTCAAACAGCGCCAACAAGTACAATCAGTCAGGCGCATCGCAGTCTCTGGTTGGTTATACTGCTGCTGATCGTCTTCTTGCCGCCGGTTCTGCGATCGCCCAGCAGCAGCTCCTCGTCGGTAGATCAGCGTCACCGGCCAAGGACCACCACCACCACCACCACCAGCAACAGCAACGGTTTGCATCGTCGGAACGACTGCTCGGCTCATTGGAAGCCACCGCCAACAACAAGGATCAGCAGCAGCCGCCAGGACAGCAGGGACAGCAGCAACGATACTGCGTCAGCTCGTCTACCGAGCGACTACTCGCCTCGCCTGTCCTCGGCGCCGTCGGGCTTCATCAGAGCCACCGACTGCTCAGCTCGTCGCCGATACACGCACCCGTGCCCGAGAGGTTCGCCAGCGGCAACGGAAACGCCAGCGGGAACAACGGCAGCAAGTCCTCGCCGCTGCACGACAGGTACCATCACGGCTCGTCGTGCTCGGAGTCGTCCTCCTCGAGGTACGTCTCGAGCTCGCCCAATCCCGAAGGCCGCTACTCCTCGAGCGAGAGGATCCTCGGCAGCAGCTCGGGCCAAGAGTCGCAGCAACAGCGCAGGTACTCGCAGGACCACGGCGAAGCCACGTCGCTCTGCCAAAAGTACGGGACTCACGACCCGAGGACGACGGCCTCGCCGGCACCGGACTATGGCGCCAGGTATCAAGCTTACCAGGACTGCGTCGGCGGCCAAAATGCCTCGGAGCGAGGAAGTGAATCGAGCAGGCCGTACCAGAGCGGAGACCGTTTCAACGATCTGGCCATGCAGAGGTTCGCTGCTCAGAGCAGGCCGCTTGACAGGTTTGCTGCCGCCGAGCAGAGATACCTGTCGAGCGGAGCTGCTGGAACCACTGGACACGACGTCCGACAGTCCAATACTGTCGAGATAGCCAGGTGAGTCGCTCGAAATCAATTTTCAGCTTTGTTTATGGGCAATTTTCTCTCAAAACTCAGATTGGAAATTTTTGATCAAAAACGAGATTTTTCACTCGTAAAGAATTGAAATTCAAACAAAAATATATAGATAGAGAGAAAAAATAATAAAAATAGACCAACGATCAAGTTTTTAAAACATCTTGCTCTGACATATACAATTCTTTTCACTTTGCCACTTGCAGATTTACAAATAAAGGTACACGCCATCTGACGGCAGATGATAAAAGTAGAATTATCGTATTTAATGTGATTGAAAACTGGTCTAAATCTTTCGAAGCAATTATATTTTCGCATTCAGTTGATTTAAAAGTAATAATATAATTGCAATAGAAAAATCGTCAAAAATGAGCCAATTTATTCTAATTTAACCATTTTAAGTGGTCAGCCATTTTTCATCCCATCTACATTAACGCCAAGTCTATTTTTACCAGGGAGCCTAAAACTGAATTTTTTGAACTGATCTAACTGTCAGCAAAAAAGCTGATCTAAAAAAAAGGATTGGGTCGAAAAATTACAATTCCGAATTGACAGTGAACTGCCCTAATAAACTTTTATTTCGTACCACTTTACCTCAATCTTATTTCGATCCTCGTTGCGCGTGCCCGCAGGTATACTTGCAACGCGTCGACGGAGCGCCTGCTGTCCTCGTCCTCGTCGCCGTCGTTAACGGAAGCAACGAGCGTCGGCGGCGTTGGCTCCAATCATCATTACGGCAATTCCGCTGGTTCCCAGAATGTCGTGAACGGCGCTAGTAGCAGTTACCTATCGCCAACATCCGACGGTGCGAATCCGTCCGGTCACTGTTACTCCCAACAGCAGCAGCAACAGCAGCAGCAGCAGTCTTCCAATAAGCATCAGCATCACCAGCACCATCATCATCAGCAGCCTCAGCACCAGATGTCCAAGTCGGTGCAGAGCAGCTACGATCATGTGGCCGACGTGGATCACGCGCCGACGAGATACGGCGGCGGCAGCAGCAGCGATCGCTACAGCGATCTCGAGAGCAGTAGCGGCGGCGGCGCCAGCGGTGGTAGATACGGTCGAGGCGACAGGTATCACTGCGCCACGACGGACCGTTACTCGCCGGCCCACGCCCATCACCACGTCGACAAGTACCTGTCGTTGCCCAAGCCCAAGGACAGATACAACACGACGAGCGGCAGGATAGGCGGCAGCAGCTGCGCCGGCTCGTTGTCGTCCGGCGGTAGCTACGTTCCACCGGCGGCTCACACACCGGTGGAGAGGTAAGCCGCAAAAGCTCTCTCTCTCTCTCGCTATCATCGAACGAATTCCGTCATTTCCCCAATCTCTTTAACTCTGAAATGTGTGTGTGTGTGTGTAGGTACGTGCCGCAGCCACCGCCCGAGGTGCTGTATCCGGAGCGTTTCTCGGACCGTTACACGACGACCACGTCCACGACGACGGAACGCTTCGTGCTGGCGGCCGAGGCGGCCGCGAGCGGCGGTACGAGCGCAGCTGGCAGCGAATCCTACCTGCGTAGCTTTCACTACCGATTGCCGCCCAGTGGCTATCCGTATCAGACGGCGCCTCATCAGAGCCACTTCCGGCTCAGGGGCGGTCTGAATTATCAATCGCCGGCGCGTCTCAGCGGCAGCCCGGGCTCCAGCAGTACGGGCAGCTCGAGCTCCAACGCCCAGCGCGACTCGAGCTTCTCCACCTCGCCTCTGCTGAGGCCGAAAAATCGCGATTACTCGAAACAGCAGCAACCGCAATGCTGCGCCGAAACGTCGCAGTCGTCGCAGCAGCAGCAGCAGCAGCAGTCGCAAACGAGGACGACGCAACAAACTGCGAGCTGCTGTCAACAAGTTAGGAGATCCGTGCCTCCGGGCGCCCTGTCGACGATACCTCAGCAGCAGCAGCAGCAGCAGGCCAGCGCAGCGGCGTCTGCGGCAGCCAGTTGGTGAGTGCGAATAACTAACTTCTGTACTACGATACTAAAGCTTTTAATCCACGCCTCGCCGAAAACGAGCCAAATTCAATTAGTCGATCAATGTGTCCGCGCGTTCGGAAGAGACGAACCGAGCAAAGTCCCGGCCCTTCGAGCATCTCAACCCTGTATTACGTCTATACCTAACTCGGCTATTTCTTTTCCTCATCGACTTATGTAATAAACAAGCGCAGTGTGTCGTCGGTGTCCCCAATGTATCTCCTCGCTGCGTTACGTTAACTTTATTATTATATACGTACCGGGGCGCTGTACCGTGTATTACTTTATCTACTTATCTATCCGAGACTTCGTGTGTTTCTCTCTCACCGCTAACTCGCTGATATATACTTCGCGCGGCGCATCCTCGCGCTAAAAAGCCTTATCAGACGCGAGCTTCACACGAGTCTAGTGTGCAGCAGCAGTAGCAGTGAGTACATATAGTACACGGGGAAAGTAAAGCAAGGCAGCTCCCAGGGTGGGATCTTAATTAGGAAATAAGTGTTGTTTATACCCCCCCCTTCGTCGTACGCTAACAAGCTTGTGTGTCGCACCAGCTTCTTCTTCTTCTTCTTCTTCTTCCTCCTCCTCCTCCTCCTCCTCCTCCTTCACCACTCCATACCTTTGCTGTAAATATATATGTAGTACTGCACGTATAGCCGTGCTGTATATGCATTTACAGGGAGAGGAAGTGTCGAAGACACGCTTCGCGTACGTATATGCACGCACACGTATACACGAATTCGTACCTATATGAATATTTATACGCACGCAGTCTCGCGCGCCGCTCTGCGCACTGTTTGCGCGAATCCGAGCCACGTGATATGGATTTGCAACTACTACTACGACGGAGATTAGGAAAATTTCTCGCGTATCACAATTGTCCGCGCCGTCTCCCCGCGCGCGCGCACTCCGACTAGACAAAAGCAGCGCCTTGTTCTATATAAAATACGGCCCTGCGCGAGAAAGAGAAAACGAGGACTCTCTAAAGTAAATAAAATAAATACAATAGGCAATGACCTCGTTGTCGCTCGCTCGCTCGGTGCAAGCGTGCTGCTGCTACTACGCGCTCGGCTTCGAATTAATTAATCCGCAAGCAAAGCTTGCATACACACACACACACACATAGAGACACGCGCACACACCCGCGCAACGTGCGGCTATTTGTGTGTGTGTGTGTGAGCGGGTGTACATTATACGAGTGTGTATGTGTATGTGTGCGAGTGTATACGCGTGTATGCATGCTCGGCCGAGCAGTAAGCGAAAAGTGTAATTAGCGAGTGAAAAGAAAGTCGGCGAGCGAGCGAGTAGTGAACGCTGCGCTGCACCGACTGCCTCTCTCTCTCTCTCTCTCTTTCCCTCGTGCCTCGCGCCCTATACACGCGTATATATACGAAGGGTTTGCATGAGCGAGCGGCTGCTCTCTGTATACACTTTTGTGCCCATGCCCGTGTGCCCTCCTCCTCCTCCCATCCGCCACCAGCCAACGCGCCAAGCAGCAAGGGCTCTTTTGTAATTTGATAGATTACCAAGGCTGTTTTCGTGCGCGCGCCCCGCGTATGACGTGTAGGTACGTTTTTTTTTTGCTCTTGCCTTCTCTCTCTTTTGTCTATCACGTAATATAACCTAGCTTGTCTTGCGCCCGCACATCGGTGACGAGGCAGTTCTCTCGATTCTTCGCACTTTATTTGCGCGCCAGCTACTTCGTTGTTTTTCTTCTACTTTCTTTTCTTGCAACTTCCTCTTTTTTTCTTTTTTGATGCGATGAAAAAAAAAAAGAAAAATAAGAACTGTAACTTTTTGCCCCCGTGTCTCGCCAAAGTATTCGTGAGCGGATCGATCTTCTTAAGGGCAAGTTTTCGAAACAAAAAAAAAAAAAGTAAAGAAGAAGGGAATGAAAATCTTCCCAGTCGTATAGTAGCGCTGCTCTGAAAACGTGTCGAACAAAGAATTTCGCTTATTTCTAATGCACGCGTATAGAACGGGAGCCTCGCGAGAGTATAAGAACGAGCCATCGCTATAGGCATCGCTATAGTATAGTGCGTTGAACCGACCACCACCCACCCCAGCGACAGTAGCAGCCCTGCAGTAGTATGCCTTTATCGAAGTTCGCGCGCGACGATATATATACGTATACAACAATTGTCGCGAAAGGGTAGCTCGAAAGCTACATGTGAAGCGCGAGCGAAGAAATCGTCCCTCCCGAGGGCGCGGGCGGGCCTACATAGCTGTATACAGAAGAAGGAAAGAAGAAACTCGAAACCGATCTGACGCTGTACGACGTTGTAAGTACGCGCGCGCGGCGCGATCGTTGATGTTTCTCTCGCTCGAGCTGTCGCTGTATAAAGTTCGGGTTAACGACACCTCGCGATACTATAAGTCGCAGTGTGCCGACTGTGGCGGGTACAAAAAAAGAAAAAAGTATAGAAAAATTCGAAAGAAGAAGAGATACTTTGTGCTTCAATATTTTTTTTCTCTCCTTTTTTTGTTTCATTATCGAAAATTCTTCATTCTTTGCAGAAATATCTAGCTGGGCTCATTAATATTCTCACTTTTTTTTTCTTCATACAAAGCCCGTCGCGTAGCACAAGCTATAAAACGCAGTTAAAGTATGCGCGCGTGGGTGTGTTTACTAAATACACACGTAAAATATACCTATACATATTCGTCGGGGAGGAAAAAAGGCGGCGGCGCCGAGCTCACGAGGCCGAGCTTTAATTAACCACTTTGAAGAATCTAAACTCATAACAGTTGGTGGCTTTCATATAGAAACTACCTACACCAGCCAGACTGAGAGAGCAATATGCGCCTCGGCGGTATATACGTATATACTTGCCTTTTTCCTTTCTGTCTCTCTCACTCGTTTTTTTTTGGCTGAACATTGCTGGTGCAGCAGCACCATGCAACACTGGCCAAGCCGCGCGCAGCAGCACTCGTTGGCTGGCTGGCTGGCGCGCGCACAAGCTCGCACACACACAGACACAGATCCAAAAAGAAAGTGATTAAGAAAGTTTTGCAAGCTCGCCCGAGCGTATATAGTTTTATGAAAGTTTTTTTGCCTCGGCTCTCTTTTATTTTCTCTTTCTCTCTCGTAGTAGCTACAAAATTTGCGACGAAATCGAACGGACTTTTCTTCATTCGCGCCAGGCCAGCCAGCTAGGTAATCGAAATTTTGCATCTCTCTTTCTCTCTCGTGTATGTATGTGCTTTATTATATGTGTGTGTGTGTGTGTGTGTGCGTGTGGGGCTAACTCGTGGCTTGTTATCAGCTACGGTTTATCTATAGAGCCCCTCGCTCTTCTCTCTCTCTCTCTCTTTACTCTCGCTAAAAAAGTGCTGAAATAGCTTTCGTGCAAGACCATGGCCCGCTTGCTTTTGCACCAGGGCATATGCGGCGAACCGCGCAATTATAACGTAGATTCGCGGTGCGGTGTGTGCTGTATATATATCTGTGTGTGTGTGTGTGTGTGTGTGGCTACGGCTAGCATATTCGATCCTCCTAAAATGTATATATATATAGTAATATCCTATATAAATTCCTCTCTTCGATATGTATATATCCATCGCGCCGCGCATATAATACATTTCATGCATTCCTTTTTGGGAGAAGGGATGCTCGCCTTGGACGCGAGCTGCGAGCACTGCTGCTGAAGCGCGCGCTAAAGGGTTCGTTGAACGAGAGAAAGATTAGATCGGCTGGAAATAATTAGACTTGTAATAGCCTTGCAATGGGCTGTGCTTTCATGTAAAAATAAAAAAGCTAACTCGGACTTTACGTCGTTCGTATTATTATATACAGTAACTCTCGCGAACGCTTCGAATACTTCCACAATTTCGAGGCCGAGATTATTGCGCAGTTTTTTTTGTAGCTCATGCTGCTACTGCTGCTGCTGCTGCAATAATCAATATCGTTATATTCGCCAAGGGCTCGACTTTTTTCTTATTCATAGTTATAAGCTCCGAAGCCAAGCGAAACTTCACACCGTCCAACGCAGCTGGACTCGTAAAACTCGGACGACCAGTCGTAAAATCTTGCTGCTGTGACGTTATACTGCCCTATGATATAAACTTCGAATGCTGCATTATAGCAGCCGTAGCCGTAGCCGCAGCAGCAGTAGCAGGGCGACGAAATTTACAGATAACGTATAGCGAGACACGTTCTTTTGTTGTTCTGCGCTTTTGGCTCGGGCGTGGTGGTATAGGCCAAGCTTGTATATTTCAGCGGTATCGTTGTTAAAACCAGAGAGAAAAATCAACGACATTTTCTCAACTTGAGTCGAGAATTTTTCATGAGACGGGCTGTCGAGTGGTTTGAAGAATAAGTTCGAATTACAAGCGTCGGAAGTATATACTTTAGACGTAATACACTTTTGAAACCATTTTTAATGACTTTTGCCTATGGCCGAGCGTTTATAACGAGCGTAACCATAATACAGAAGTTACACCCTCGAATGAACTAGCAAGCCTTTCGCGAATATTCATACGTGGCAAGAGTGTATGTGTGTGTTATTTAGTTTCTAGTCCATTTTGAGTTTTCGCTGCAATATCACGAGATATCATGAAAATACATTTGAAATGAAAAGCAGTTTTACCATTTCAAGCCGTATAGACATTTGTCAATAAAATTTCATTGAAAGTTACGAGATGTATATGAAAATCAATCGTAAAGCTCGTGAAAAAAAATAAAAAAAGGAAAAAGAATTAGTTTCACGTAGCTGATGAAATTGTTATTACTCCGATGATATCGATACCCACACGAAAAAAATATCCGCTCAAAGAGTATATTTAATCCTCGCGTTTCATTTTATTAACGAATTTTTGATTGAAACGTTACTCCTTTTTTTTTTATACGCGTACGCGATGTAATACACATATTTTTATCTGTATCTTTGTTAACAAAATAAACGAGCTTTTCTTCGCTTGCAATATAAATTCCGCATTTTATTAGGGCTTCGTATATAATATTCATCCCGTACGCACAGTATAACCATTACATCGAATGATTTACATGGTTCTGCCATGTTCTCTCGTCTCATTAAAATAAAAGAAAAATATGCAAGAAAAATAACGTCTCTCTGCCGTAAATCCGACCACTGTGACATTTTCATAAAATAAATTTACTCGAATGTAAAGTCTTGTAGGTATTTAGATGAAACGTTGGATATAATGCAATGTGATGTAAAGAAAACTAATTTGATGGCGTATTTTTTTTCTTTTTTTTTTTTTTTTTCTAATGAAAATGTCAATCATCAACACGAGCGCCAACCAATATCTTCATTTTGCCAATGTACTGCATCGCTCATAACTTGCGGATTTTGTGCGAGGCAATTCGCATTCATCCTACCTCTCCCCCACCACTCCGTTAGAAAGTCAATCGCGCGTCCACCGCGTTCACTGACTATACAGCAGCATACACGCATTTACACACACACATACATAGACACACACGCGCACGATTCTTTGTTATGACTGAGCTGCGTGTGTGTGTGTATTGCTCCAACGCATTTCTGCAGATCTCTCACTTTAGCGAACTCGTATAACCTAGTTTACGCGTTTTTACATAAATTCGAGGCAGTTTGTACTATTAATTTTAAACATGTATAAAGACGCTTTATTTTATCATCATCGAGGCTCTGTTATTTCATCACTCGAGGCTCGAGTTTAATTTTTATCTTTTATAACGGATAAACCGAGATTGCGGTCGATTGTCTCTATAATCTCTTGCGAATCGATACAGTGTTTACAAACACACGTACACCAACGTATTCCAACTTGTACTTGTGCGTGTTTGTTTGTTTTAAAAAAATAAGTTATGACAGTTGAAGTGCACGAGATATTGTAAAGTGAAGTTTATCGTTTGAAGTTTTGATTTTCATTATCGAACTACTCGATTGACTATGAAAAAATCTAACGATAACGAAGAAGAAAATGAATTGGAGGATATTAGAGTGAGGTGAGTTTCGTGGCTGTGTGGGTGCCTTTAATTAAATCAAACTGTAATTTTTTTTGGGTCTATGATAGGAAAAATGAAAACGTACACATTTTTTTAATGAAAATTCAACAATTTCTCTCTGATTTTCAGTAGCTTTCGAATTTAGAAAAAAATATCATTTTTACGTCAACAAAATTATTCTATCTCGCATTTTACAATATCTGATCGTCGGTCGTTTGCACTTGACAGGTGACATCGTGCGCGTATATACGCTCACACAGAGATATAGCACAAATGCGAGACCGTAAAAAATTTCAGCTTCTGCTGCGAATCGGGTCTAGGTCTTCCGTAGCACGTTCGATGCTCGTCTGCGTATTGGTTTGTGACCGTATGTGGTGTCAGATCAAAAATCTGCAGCCAACAAATTTGAATGTATAAAAAGAATTAAAAGACCGCGCAAATGTTTTTTGCTAAACGTGAATCAAGTATTAGTGGGTTTGAATTGTTGAACAAAAAGTCTCACACTATTAACCGAATCAAAACACATAATTGTTATCAAATTTCCTGTCAGAACTTGCGCTGGGTAGATAGCACATTATATTTGACATTTTCAAGCTTCGTGAATAACGATTGAAATGTTTATCCAATTTTCTCGCTTACTAAAAATCTCTTTTTTAATACTTTAGTCTGAACTGTTATTTCCTATAAAAGGTAAAAACTTACATTGGGCGCAAGCTTTATTTCAGTGCAGTTTCAAGTTCAAAAACTCGGACAGCTGTTTTTCAAAAAAAGATGCTGAATTATTTGAAAAAAAAAGAATAAAAGAATAAATGGCGAACATAAAATGTTTTTCATAGATGCACTGTTGAAAATATTTACATTAAACTTGATGTAAAAACGAAAAAAATTATTTTCCTTCGCACTGATGAACTAAAGTTCATGTAAAAGCACATTACTGTGATTTGAATTAAAATTTTAACATTTTTTGATGAATTATGTAGTGAATTGATTTTAAAATTTTTCTAATTTAATTTTTTTTATTCTCCAAATTTCTAATTTTAAACGCCAGTTATACTGAATTTATACATTTCCATTAAATAACATTATGATTATTTTTTTTTAAACCTTTTTTTAACTTATAAAATTATTTTTACTTTGCCACTTGCAGATTCACAGATAAAGGCACTCGCCATCTAGTGGTAAATGCTGGCTTGCTGGCTTGCTGGCTTTAATCATAATAAATTAAATTTTCATAACTCTTGTTTTACAATTAACAAAAAAAAATCAAAATTAAAATGTTGATTTTCAATCAAAACTTGTAAATTTGAGTAAAAAGTTGAATCCTGTTCTTAAATTTTTTCATTACACAAACTTTACATAATCGAATTTCATAATTTCATGAATAATTTAATTTTCTCAACGATTTTCGAAGAATTTCGTGTAAACCTTATTTTTCAATTTTTGCAAGGGATTTGTTTTTTAAATAAATGTAAATGTAATTGTCATTTTAATTAATAATTTTATTTCGTTGAGTTAATTGAGTGAAAATTATTTAATGATACAAAGATTGAAAACATATAGTTGTAAAACTTTAAAAAATGTATCGATTTATATCGCAGATTTGGCCGTTCAATGGAATTCAGTATTATTTCTTCTGTTTAGTCATAGCCCACCTAAAGATTAAATGATTATACTATAATTAGAATGAAAATTCTCAGAAAATAAAATAAGTGTGAATTTGGTATAAAATTATACGTAGCTATAACTTACCGGATTATCATCATCATCCTTGCCCCATTCTATAATCTATCTTATATCCATATATTTGGCCTGAAAATGAAATAAATAAGTACGCTAATTAGAATTGAACTTATCAGGAAGACATATAAAAATTTGTCATGAAATTATATGTTGCTATAAATTATACCCATTTTGGATTTTCTGGCCTAAAAGAAGCCCTCAGTTCTGGACTTTGAAGTTCCTCTGGTAATCTAGACCCAATAACTATCTGGAATCAGATTAACGTTATATTATTAGATTTGAAGCTCTAAGGCAATTAAAATAAGTTAAAATTTGGGATATAATTAGATGTAGCTATATGAGTTACCTCTTCGGCACCCGAATCAGCCCGTCCTGGTCCATTCGGAATTTCTTCGCGGAAAACGATATCTTGAGCCTGACAATAACAGAATACCGCAAAAAAAAGTGTCAAAACAGCGAACTTCATATTAAACTTTTGTTAGCTTGTTCTTTATAACTAAGCACCGAATTAAAGAGCTCGAAGTTGCGTTCGATCAAACTAGTTTATGAATTGCCGAATTTGTAATGCAATGCGCTATATATAGGGGCCGATGAATATGGGAATACAATGAATATTTGTGAAATAAAGCTCGATTATGTTCACTTCATTTAGACTGATTTCATTCTTTGAATAGAAAAGTCAATCAAAACAAATGGATAAGTGAATGTTTTTTTATTTATTATCGCATTTTATTTGCTTGCTGTACGACAAAACATGAATTGTTACTTTTGGCAAGTTTTATAAGTAAAATTTGTATTCACCATGCTTCTCACAACTCTAACGATATTGTATTTCTGCATCGTTAAATGAACTATACGTAACTTGATTTTGAAAATATTGATTGTTGTTTTTGTTTTTTAGGTATATTGTGTTCTTTTCAAAATATACTTCCAATAAAGTGCTTATTTTACTGATATATTTGCGTTCAAATCAATAACTCTATTGTTTGCACCAAAGTCAAATAACGCACAGATCATTTAACGGTTCAACATTCCACTCGTAATGTGCGCTCATATGTGCCCACGATCTAGACATTCAAAAACTCGGTCTTATAACATAATAAATCTATTCCCCATTCTTCCAATGAGTCGTCACGCATGTGTGCATGCGTGGATGTACTGATGTGAATGAGCCGAGCTTTGACAAAGATATGCATGTATTTTTTTCTGAAAAATATCACAAAGGCACAAAGTTTTTGATGAATTGCGTAGTGAATTGAATGTGAAATATTTCTAATTTAATTTTTTAAATTCATATTAATTTTATCATTAATATTAATTACATCACCAATGAAATAAATAATATTTTGATAACGGTATGATTTTATTAAAATAAGCGATGCAAATTTAAAAGTCTTATTCGCTAAGAAGGCTAATAATTTTAATACATCATATTATCTTTTGCGAAAATGTTATTGTTATAAAATACTTGATAAAGTACCCGATTAACGTGGGTATCATAAAGTTTTAAAAGATGAAAAAAATATCACCAGTTACTTTGAGACAATGTAAGAAAATACAACTACTTTAAAAGAAAATATCAAATTTACGATTCGTTCGTTCTATTTACGCAAATGTTATACGAACTTTATCGTCGCATGTAAAGATGTTCACGAAATACCATAATACGTTGTTTTCTATCATGTTATCCGAGCGATGAAAAATGTATTTTCTAATAAAATATCAATATTTATTACATATAATAACAACTACGATATCGATTTTCTCCATCATTATTTACATCGTTTAAAAAAAACCTTTTTATTGGCGAATGAAAATACCATTGTAAGGAAAAAATATTGCACTCGCAGACATTTCTTGCGTAATTTTCCGTTCCTGTATAACGTCTTGATAATTTATAACATCAACTTAAAATTTATTTATAATACTTATTAAAAGTTTTAATGAAGCACTCCACCGTGAACGTAAATTTCTAATTTTCTTCTCGAATAATTTCGCAATTTTTTTTCTTCTTTTTTTTTTGCAAACTGATATTTCTTGAACATTCTCTCGAAAATGCGCGAAGGTATTGAAATTTTCAATAATTCTCGACAAAATAGCAAATAAAATTTCCAATATTCGTTGAATTATCGGTATTTTACATATCTTTGTCAAAAGTAATAAATTTCCCTCTTAATTATTAGTCAGAAAATTCGTTTAAATTATTCGACTCTAATCGTATTAATCAAACGTCATCGTCGTATTATGGTAAAACTTCGTAATAGGTAATCTCGTCAAATCGCAGTCACGGACTAGAAATCAAAATTACATAAACTTTTGCATTTCGTATATACCTATTGCACTTGTTCGATATTTCATTCGTGCTCGCTTGCGTGTAATGTACGACAAGTGCCGCGACACGACAATTGCATTATAATATGCGCCCTCGTCGTCCGTCGTCCTCGTTAAATACGTTTCTCGCTAAACGCATTTGGGTTTACAAACGAACGAAAATCGATCGTGACAAAACAGACGCATAGAATAAAATAGTAGCTCTGCGCAAATTGTATAATTCGGACACGTGCTCGTGTATACGCGGCACAGATATATAAAGAGAGAGAGAGATTAGCGCTCACGACGCATCGCTCATACTTTATAATCAGCGCCAGAGAGAGAGAGAGAGAGAGAGAGAGAGAAAAAATGTTTCCCTTAATATGCCGTTTTAAGCGATATACACATGGAAGCGTACAAATTTCTTGCTCGAGCTTTCGTCATCACACGGTATATATTATAGTGTAAAAAACCTCGCGCTTACGCTTATATTTACGCGAAGGAAAAAGAAGTTTGTAACTGCGTATTATCCTGGGTAATCCTTGGGGAGTGAACGGGTAGAGAGAGAGAGAGAGAGAGAGAGAGAGAGATCGCTCGTTTTTCCACTCTGCAAACATCAAGCGTGTTTGCTTTCTTTCTATCTCCTTTTATGTAGAAAAAAATCTCGTGCTGCTGCGCGCTGCATACTGTGTCACGCATTACCTGTCTTCTTTCACTCATTTTTCCTGCTCTCTCTCTCTCTCTCTCTCTCTCTCTCTCTTTCTCTCTCGCTAGCTCTCTGTACAGCCAAAATGTTCTTTTAATGACGAGATTTTACTTTGCTTATCTTCTGTGACTGTGTTCTAAAGTCAACTTAATATCACGTATAAATAAGTATGAATATACATTCGCGCGCGAGCGTAAACTTTTCTTTGCGATATAAAAATGACGCAGTTTTGC
Source organism: Trichogramma dendrolimi (assembly GCA_034770305.1). NCBI lineage: Eukaryota > Metazoa > Arthropoda > Insecta > Hymenoptera > Trichogrammatidae > Trichogramma > Trichogramma dendrolimi. Next base: position 2,010,977 of record JAPMIB010000015.1, read on the forward strand.
ATCTCACCCTCGCTCGCTCGCTCGGAGGAAAGAAGAACATATACATCACACGTACGAAAGCTTAATTAAATCGTTCGTTCTATTTGAATTTTAATTATCGTCATACAAGACTGGGTTTGCACTGTGCGCCCCTTGGCTGCACAGCAAGACAGGGAGGACGAGAGAGAGAGAGAGGAAGAAAGAAAGAAAGAAAGAAAGAATTTTTTCCAATAAAACACGGCTTATAATACTTGGACTACTGTTTCGAGCCATTTTCTTTTGTATAATTTCATTAGAAGCATAACATTTTACTTTGTATCTACTTCTGTGTGCCGCGTGAATTCAGTTGTGCGACGCGGGCGCGGGACTCGCTCGGCGCGTTGTGTTCTCTTCTCCTTCCCCGTAGAAAAGCGCGATACAGATATAATATAATAGGGCGCGCGCTCATGCACCCGTGCGCAGCAGCAGCAGCAACCGTGGAAGATGAGAAAAACTTTTCTCCTTTTTTTCTCGACAACAACGCGAGATCTCCTCCTGCTGCTGCTCCTGCGCCTGCTGCTACTGCTACTGCTACTGCTGGGAAAGGGAGAAAAAGGGAACTAATTCAAGACTATACCCGTTGGGACATTTTCGTCATTGTTGTTTGAAACAGTTGCATGTTTTCAGCCCTCTCTCTCTCTCTCTTTCGCGAGCTGCGCTGCGCACCGTGTCTCTCCCGCAGTTGGACTTGATTAAGTTTAACTTTACATTTCTTTACATAAAAGTTTTTCCACTTAGCCGAAATAAAAAGCGAAGGCTTTATGTTGCTCCTTTTCTTCCGCTCATTTCTTACGAGTCTGACAGGCGTGCAGTTTTAAACGGGTTGATGCGTATACTTTTAATAGAATGAAAAATAATAATAAAGTATCGATACGTTTCTCGTTATTGCAATCGCACGGCCGACGATAATTCAAGTGCATCGCAACGAACAACAATTACCCCCGATACGCAGATGAAAGATATTTGATAATCGCGAATAATCGGAATTTTCGGAAACGAGTCTATAACTGTTATATGTATAAATAACGCGCGCGGAAACCTCAAAAGCCGCATCCGCAATAATGTAATCTGATTAGCCAGAAACATTCCATCGACGTGCCGCGCACACATCGAACACGTACTATATAAACCAATCGCAAAACGAACCTAAAAGTGCGCTGCTACACAGACAATATTTCATTCCTCGTAACGATTTAGATCGATAGCTTATATGAGACGATACATCTGCAGGTATATATCATCGTGGGTACGGCTCAGAACTATAACTAATCACTCGGTAAACTTCCTTTGATTAAGCCAAAGGCATTTGCGAGCCTTGCATAAATATACACTTTAATATATATTGAAAATTGGCAGTGTGCTCTGCCTCACTTCTGCGCGCGCGCAATCGCGTTTCAAACGAACACTGCTGCACTTGTATATCGCCGAGTCAAAGAAATTTACTTCCCAATTTAAATTTCTATTATCGCTGCGTATATAAAGGGCTTGTACGAGCTCCGGCCGCGGAGTATCGATATACACGTTGATATACTCTTCTCTGTACAAGTTTAGAAACCCGAGTATACGTATTCTCGAGCACTTGAACTTTGCTTTTTTTTTGTATTTACTCTGTATTTTAACATCGTGGTATGACCGAAAGTATACAATCCAAAAAACAAAAACGATATACGTACGAAAAGACTGTTCGGAGGTTAAATGCAACGAAATACTTTGAATACTCGAGAGAACATTCAACCCCCTGCGTTATTCCTTTGTTTTTCGTTATACAATTTAATTACATTGTTAACTACATTGTGAATGGTTCATTTATTGAAACAATTTTTTCATTCCGAGACGGAGAATGAGAATGAGTCGAGTTTTCAAAGTTATTTAGGGCTCAAAGCGGGCTTAAAATCGGGAAAATTTTCGATTCAATTGCCGAGCGTGCTGTTATTATTTGGTAAAAAAGAAAAAATCACGCAAAAATATCTCTGAAATTTTTTTTTATAAAATTCGATGCTATACTTCAAGATTACTTTGAAGAAAAAGTGCTCTCTGAAAAACAACCAGTTTTCAAACGAACAAAAATTTCTTTCGACAGGCTGAGTAGCTTTGATGTCTTGCGTAGATTTGCGCGTGTATATATAACACACGTGTGTGTACACGTGCATATATACACATACATGGCAAAATCGATAAAGCACATATTCATCTCAGAGAGAATCCCAGATATCCTTGGAGAGCAAAAGCTACGCGTCTTGTTTACGCGGCTAAAGTCCGGCTTTTTTTCTTTCTTGCACCTCACTTATCCTTTTTGCTGTCTAAAAATGTTTGTTCTAAAATGATAAGTTTATATTACGAACAGAATATTTCGTGAATTCAAATTTTGTATAATAAAGTAAATGTTGAAAATGCAATGAGAATGAAAAACTTATTAAATAGATTTTTCGGCAATTTTAGAGTAAATCCGGAAAATAACTTCGAGATTCGTGTGTAATGTTCAAAATGAACTTTTAAATGGAAAATTGATTTGCATAAATTCAATTTATTTAATTAAAACAGGATGACTTTTTTCTTATATTCTTTGTCATCGGTATTCATCGCTTCAGAAACTATTATACTTTTTTATCATTTTTTCTAAGGTTGACAATATCTCCACTGAATCTTTATTTTACATTCAATACTAATTTAAAGACTGAAACAAAGATTCATATCTTTTACGAAAAGACAAAAGCTTCGATCTGCTATGCTTAAGATAGTAGTGTAATGTCGCGAGAGAGTTGTTTTTCATTGACATTTCATTTTATACATTTTTACTTCAAGATGATGAAGAATTACACTTTTCAAATTTTCATCTGAGTTTTTCAATTTTTTAAGGTTCTTTAAATGAAAACAATTTATTTGAAAGCTGTTGAATTTAATGAGAACTGAAACAACAAAAATGATAAGTGATACATTTTTGATTGGGCTAAAAATGGAAGATGAAAATTAGGCATGTTCCTAAGCGATCGAAAAATAATTCATTAGAGTAGGAAGTAATAAAATGGTTTTCAACTCATTTCAACTCAAGAGAGCTCATATTGTAAATTATATATAACAGCTCATTTACTACGTGTAATTAAACGAGAAAAATAGAGAGATGGAGGCGTTTCTCGAGTATCCTTTAAAATGGTTAAGTTGAGAATGATGAAGAGCCGAGATAAAACAAATTAGATTGAGTTTATGTTATGAGGAGTCAAGCGAATTAAATTAAAATAAATAATAACATTTTTTTATTAAAATGAATTCGTCACAACGTAGAAAAGTCATATCTCTTCGTGCGCTAATTTTTCAACATTTTTTTTTGTTTACATTGCATTGTTCACATTGTATTTTTTAAAAAAGGGCTTGAAAAAACTTTTAATCAGCAAAGTTTATTGTTTCTTATTATGAATATATCTTTTGATAAATTTAAAGATGATTTTAAAATCTGAACTTTATAAGATACAAATCAAAATCATTTCAATTGGATTGTGCATTCATCAGTAATCCGATATGATTATTTTTGGAGTGACCTATTGATGAGCATCGATGTGTTCTTAACATACTCTACCCAATTGAAACGATGCACAACGGCATTACATTCGGTAATTCAACTTTTGTTTGATATTTTCTGCTTTTAGTAAATGCATGATAAAGTACATCTACAACCTCTCAAACGTTGTTTCAAAAGCCTTTACAAAATCAGCTTATTTTATATAAAGGTACTTATGGTTACAGAGAAATAATGAAACCACGATAATACAAAGCTTTTTTGAAATAATTCAATGCAATTATTAAAGAGAATCTTTTGGGGAGAACATAAATAAATGATAAATTATCAAAAACTTAATCATATATAATATAGAGAGTTCGACATGCTTTTTTAACGTGATCAATTTTATAAAAAAACTATGTATTTTAAAAGCACATTCAGGTTCGATATTATGCATAGCTCGTAATAAGGCACTGAAAAAGGAAATCCTGCGTTATAACAAATAGAATAAAGAAAGATTGCCCGACCCATTGACCTGATTCTGGTCAAGAGGCGAGGCTACATTGTAAATATATATATGTTTTACTTTGATCATTACGCTTTATTCCGAAGAATTTAGCTTTTGTGTGTGCATGTTCGTGCTTTCGACGGTGTACATTTTAACGGAGCATAAACTACAAATACAGTAAATATTTTACAACGAGTGAGCGTATCGCTTCTCGGCAAAACGAGGATACGCTGTAACGAGTTGAAACGATATGTTAACGATATACGCACGCTGTAATGATACGTTGAAAAAGCACATTCATACAAGTTGCGCACAATATTTTATGGCTCAAGAACGCGTGTAGCGGCAAAGTTGCGAGATTTTAACTTTGAAGTGATACAAAAAAGCCGTATTTGCACAAGTTGAAAATACATTTTTTTTGCGTGAGTCTAAAATTAGCTCGGATGGAAGAATGTTTTAATCGTAAGAATTAAAATTATTAATCTTGAATTGTATTTTTCATTTATTTCACGGCCGATCGGAATAATATTCATAAAATTCACGAAAAATGATCATCGCTCTGGAAATGAGCGAGCCCTCTCTCATTTTAAAAAGTGAAAAAAAAAAACATTTTAAATATAAAAACTGAAAACGATTTTAACGTCGTTATTCCGTTATACACCAATTCAAACGTACGTATCACGAAAAAAATCTTTCTCCCTTGACTTTGTTTGCGTAATTTTATTGTGACGTAGACACAGTCGAGAAAAGAGAGAGCGAGGTATACAAAGAGAAAAAATAAAGAAGGATATCGAGGCCGAGAGTTACTTCTTTTAGGTATCCTCCTCGGTGGCAGGCGAAATCCTTCCATAATTCGTCAGGGGAAAAGCACAGCACAAGCCCGCGCCACCGCACTCTCTTATAACACACACACACACACACACATATATATCTATCTATCGTACGAACCCGGACTGCTTCGTGGATATATACTCGGTTATACTGACCATTTCCTGCATTATCCACCCTACCCATACCCTTACCTCTAAAGGCTGTCACGACCACTGTGTGTGGGTAGGTGTGTGTGTGTAGTTATAGTGTCTTATCCCGCGCGCGTGCACGCCACACACGTCTGAATTATCAAACGTCGGATGCACGCGTGAAACTCGCAAGAGAGCTACATTGTGGCTTGGGCAGGCTCTATTATTTCCTGGCACCTACTTTGCCTTGGAATATAATAAAAATGCGAATAAATCATTCTCAGAAAGGAAAAAAAAAGTAAAAAATGAAAAAGCAGAATAGTTTTGAATTTAATATTGAATCATTTCCGATTCCATTTGACACAGTTGCATACAGCCACGAGCGCGCGCGACATATAAATATAACGAGAGTCGTTGAAATATTCATACGAAAGGAGAGTTAACAAGATCTCGCGCGCCCTTATACATATCGAAACTCCGCAGTGTTCCAAATAATCAGATCTTTTTTTTTCATCACTTTCAAGATTCTTCACGTTTGATTTGTCGAATGTATAGTAAGTATTGAAAACAGTTCTCGAAATGAAGCAAAAAAAAAATGAACTCATCGACTAAACATTTCGGGGCAAGTTGCCAATTGACTTGATTATTTACCCGCAGATGAGCACGTGACTATATATATATGTGCCTCTACTTTCGTTTTATACCTCGGCGCGCGCGCGTAACTCACGAATTGTAAAACAAACATCGAGGTGCGCAGAGAGAAGGAGAGAGAAATTGTTCACGCGCAATGTCATTAAGCCCGGGCGCGTGTGTGCATACAGCAAGAAACTTGGGTAATCTTGAGTTTAAGCCTTTCGCAGCTACACTGTATATAGCGCATAAAGTTCCGTCGCTGAAGTAGGCTGAGAGAAGCCTGCGGATTTTCTGCAAAGGTGGCGAAGCTAGAGGTGGGGCGGAGTAAAAGAAAAAACAAAAGCCATGCGCGACCTGCACGAATCTCGTTCATTAAGCTTCGTATACTCCATAATTCAAGTAGGATGAATAGCTTCTAGGGGGGGATATAGGTTTAAAAGTGCAGACATCGAGATCGATTACTTGTGGCATGATTCGATGAAAAAAAAAGAGACTCGACGTTATAAAGTACGCGTAATAAACGATGATAATTGATATTGACAAACGAGCTGACTCGAGCTGGAAGCTCCGAGTGATACATCATCGGCATGCGTGTGTCACGCACGAATGATTGATATTTGTCAGCTCTTTCTGTCTCTCTCGATGTCGATGCATTAGATCGCGCGTGCGGCATCACTGCGTAACTAACCTTAATGGTCATTAACGATGCGCAAAGCTCATATATACTGGCGCGTAGAGCTCGTAACTAAATTATGCACGTGCAGCAGACACACAGACAGACAAAATTCTATGTACTGGAATATGACGCCCCGGTGTCGAGAAGGCGCCTCTCGGTGCAGTGCAGAACACTCGCACACGCGTTAATGGGACACGTGTACAGATAATGATCAACATTTCACAGCGCAAAAGTTGAATAAAGAGTAACTTTCGGCGCCCAATCTGTTGCCACGACGAATTCGAAAGATTATTGTCGATTACTTATCAGAAAAGTACCGTGCGTAATTTATGTAATTATGTATTTATGTAAATTTGAGTAAGTGTGATTTATTCGTGATTAATTGTGCTTAATTTAGAATTATATTGATTCGGTGGCTTTGTCACGTGCTTAAATTAAAACAAAACCCTAAGCCCTCTGCGTTTATTTTATGAACTGAATCTCCGCATTCTGCATTGATTCAAGCTTGCCTGGTAAAAAGCATGTAGCATTGATAATAGCCTGATTATAAAAAATTACCCTTTAATACATTACCATTTATTGACTTATTTTTGGAAATTTTTATGCTATAACTATTTTATAAATATTAGCGCATTAGAAATGACAGTTGATAAATGACAAAAACTTAATTAAGCTTTTAACCACTTTTAATGCCATAATATTACATTAAGCATCCAACGTTAGATGGCGAATACCTTCACTTGTAAACCTGCAAGTGGCAAAGTAAAAATAATTGTAGATAAGTAAAAGCATAATGAAAAACAAACATTGAAAAACGCTCGTATTTATCCTTTGTAGCCAAAAAATGTTGACTATATCTATCGAGCAAGTGTAGTTGAAATATTAGTATACATTAATGGTATAATTTATTATGGAACCTCGACACAATTTTTCCCGAAAATCTCTATAACTCGAACCGAACAGCTATCGCCTTAAAATGCCGCGCTATTTTACCGTAATCGAATTTTAAATAATCGAATGGGCCGTTGAATAAATTACAAGATCAAAATATAATTCGTCGAAACTCGAAAGTCAATCAATTGAAAAGTCCTGCTGTCACCGCAGTGATCACACATATAATACACAGAGGTTTTGATTAAAATCCCTGTGCGCGCGGCGCTCTCTTTTAATAAAATACGCAACGTCGATCGGCTAATAAACTGAAACTCGATATCGCGTGTCTTCTTTGATAAATTGAGATTTATTATGTACTAATGGTCGCTTGTACAAAATCTACTATCTCTCGTCGATGCACTTTCTGCAGATTTACACTTAACTTGCTGCATAAAATAACTGCCTTCGCTCAACGCTTCCTTCTACTTTCTTCTTCTTTTTTCACTGCCCTCTTCCGTAGGTATATACACTTGGCTCTCGCTCCTCGTACAGTTTTTTTCAAACACGCACACGAGGCTTGAATGGCTTTTTAGCAAAGCTTTCGTGTGCTGGCTCTTCTTTTTTTCTCCCCTTCCTCGTTTCGACTCTCTCTCGATCTATAGACACGTTTTCAGAGTTTTTAAGAGGTACACATACAGACACGCTCATACGCGTCCGCTTGTGAGTTGTGAATCAGTTTGTACATGCATGAGCCAGTGTGTGGGTGTGTGAGCCAAAAGTTTGAAAATTGGATTTCAACCCTCGCGAGCTCTCGCAGCACGCACAGTGCAGGCACTGAGTAGTAAAAATCGGGCTCGCATGGCTCGACTGTCTCTCTCTCTCTCTCTCTCTCTCTTCTCTCTCTCTGGCTTGTATACAGCTTTGAAGTCGGCTCGTTAACACAGATTTTCTATTTGCAGACAGCGAGCTCGCGCGCCCGGATCCTTGTGCGCGCGGGATTATTTTATGTAGCATTATAAACGAACGAAACTTTTTAGGCCTTTAATGAAAACGAGAGTGTTTTATAATTAGTCCCCGCGTAATGGAACAGCGATTAGTTATTTTGCTTATTTTTTATTCATTTTTTTTAATTTTTAAGTGAAGCTTCTTTCGGTGCGTTGGATATGGAGAGTAAACATGTAAAAATCGTACAAACGAAACACGCACGCGCGATAATCTAACCCGACTCGGCGAGTTGGAAAAATTCAAGAATCGGGACGTTCAGCAGAACTCGAGCTTTCATTTCAAGTACTCGCGATTTTTTCGAGTTTTTGAGTTTCTTCAATTTGGATACTTTTTTTTAATATTCACATTTTTCACGTTTGTAAGGATAACTTTTGTCTCGATCAGGTGCCGTGGTAATGTGTACACAGCTTGAGATATTTTATTTCAAATGAACGTGGGCTTATCAATAGAAACATAAAAACTCACTTTTTACATTTATTTATTTGAATGGAATATATATTTTGACTATATATTCATGGAATATGTATTAGAATATGAACGATATAAAAAGTTTTATATTATGAGATACAGAAAATACTGCAAATATGTTTATCGCCGTCACTTACTATGATCTGGCCAAGCAAATGTGATATAAATCTTGGTTCATTAATTTCTCGACGATCATATCGGAGCACTCGAGCGGCAGTCGGTTGTTCGTCAGTTCCATGAAACATTCCAGTGCCCAATACCGAAAAAATCTTCTCGTCATCGTCTCGCACATACGCAGAGCGCAAACCTCCGCGTGTTGCGCTTCGAGGAATAGACGCAATTTTTCCAAGTTGGCGAATTTGTAGTAGTCTGCGTAAGTGTGTAATTTTGCCGCCTCGTCGGGTCCCAATTGGATCAACTCGTGGAGCGACCGACGCTGACTCGTGCGTAAGTGTGTCATCATTATTTGTTTCGCATCGCTTACGAAATACTCGTCCGCGTACAAAAGTTTCACGGCAACCGCCGACTCCTCGAATATTTCGTGCTTAGCGAACACTTGCATTATCATGAGGACTTCGCCACGGTGAAACACGTATCCTTTTCCCTCGAGACTTTCGGCGATAGTCAGAATGCCAGACGCTAGCCTCAATTTATAATTGTAATCGCTTTCGTATTCCCTTTGTACCGAAGTGAAGCGGAGAGGAACGTCAAAGACGAAGTTGTCCAGATTAGCACCGTGAGACAAGAGCGCCTCGAACGTGTTCGGCATGCAATTCGCCACGGCCAATTGCAAGGGTGTCCGGCCCAGGCTGTCCCGTTCGTCGATTATCACCGGCGAATTCATATCCTGATTGATATTGAAGAATATACTAATAAATGTAACATCATCGCGTCCGTTGCAAATTAAGTGCAACGGAGTCGATCCCTCCGCGTTGGATGATGTGGGACAAGCACCTCTTCTCAGCAGCAATTCGGTCGCTTTCTTGTTTTTGTGAAGCACGGCGAGGTGCAACGCCGTATTACCCGTTCCGTCCTGGGCGTCGAGATTCACCATATTCCTCAATTCCTCGTTGACCTTGAAGAATTTCTTCATGATTCCAACGCAATCGTATTCGCTGACGATCAGGTGCAAAGGAGTCGATCCCTGACAGTTGGCCGCGCGCGGATCGGCGCCTCTTCTCAGCAGCGTCTCGATCGCCTCCTCGTTCTGGTAGAGCATGGCGAAGTGCAACGGCGTGTTACCCTTTTGGTCGGTCATATCGACTTCCACCCTTCGCTGATATTTTTCGCATATCTTGAAGAATTGCTCAAGGGTCAGGTCGCGATTGGCACACATCTGGCTAATAATGTGCAGAGGAGTCAGTCCATTTTCATTGTCTAAGTTTGGATCGGCGCCGTTTTTCAGCAGAAACTCGGCCATCATCCGATTGCAGCTGTGCGCGGCCACGTGCAACGGCGTGCTGCCCGCTTTGTTGACGACGTTGATCTGCGCGAGCTGACGCTGCCTGTCGGTGAGCTCGAACAACGTCTTGACCAAGTCGTCGCCGTCGTTTTTCTTCTCGCAGATGATGTGCAGAGTCGTCCATCCGTCCCTGTCGATCATAGTCGGATCGGCGCCATTCTTCAGCAGCAACTTGACCAATTTCTTGTTGTTGCGAAAGAGCGCGAAATGCAGCGGTGTCCGGTCGTGCTTGTCCGGTGCATTGATGAGCACGTTTCGATGGATTGCTCGGTTGGCAGCGAGCAATGTTTTCAACAGGCCATCGTCGTCTACGCTCGCATTGCAAATAAGGTGCAAAGCTGTCGATCCTTTCCCGTTGCTTAAAGTCGGATCGGCGCGTCTTCTCACCATTAATTGGGCCGCTTTTCTATTACGGCGAAGCAGAGCCAAGTGTAACGGCGTGTAACCGTTCATGTCTTGGGAATCGACCTGCACCTGTTTATTCATCTCGTCGCAGATGTTCAATAACATCTTCGACAAGGCACAAGCATTTTTTTCCCTCGCGCAAGCGATATGCAGAGGTGTCTGTGTCTGGCGGTTGGTCAGATTAGGATTCGCGCCTTTTCTCAGCAGCGATTCGGCCACCTTCACGTGTCCCTGCTTCAAAGCCACGTGCAGTAGCGAATCGCCATTTTCTATGAAGGGTCCATCGGGATTCTGGCCGAGCTCGAGAAATTTCTGGACAGCGACGTCGCAGCCGTACCTGCAGGCCACGTGGAAGTGCGTAAGGCCGGCCTCGTTGGCGCAATTCACGTCGAATCTGTTGTAAATTTCAAAAAGGTCGTTGAGGACGGCAGTCTTATCGAGAAGATGTTCGTTGGCGGCCGCGCGATGCACCGGTGTGGTGCGCTGCACCAGTGGCTTGCCCTCTGCATCGACTCTGGGCTCGTGTTTGTAGCCGCTGCGAGCCACGAAACGGATGAATTTGGACTTTGGATTGGTTTGCCTGGGACGGTGGCATATGATTAATTCAAAATTCAAAATTAAGAGTTGCTTGGTATGGACGCACGACGCGTTCGGACACTGCGACTATACGATATATTTTTTTCTGAGCAAACGGGTTCGAACGTGTCGTACACCCATGTGCGAAACAACTCATTGGATGGCCATAGCTATATTAAGAGCTGTTACAGCTCATAATCAAAGCTATAAAAATGTTTTCAAAGTTTAATGTATTACTTATAATATATGGAATCCCAGAGAAGACGCTCAATGTCTTCGGGCTGAAAAACTTCTCGGAAACCCAGAGGTTGATTCCTCCATTTGCTGATTAAACCCTCAAGGTGACAGAGAAATTCCCATCGGTCGCCATCGCTCTCCAAATTGAAATTTTCTCGTAAGCTTGTCAATTTTTCCAATTTTTTGGACTTGGCCATTTTTCTGCACACTTACGTACAACGCGAAGTCGTTTACGATGTGAAATATTTTTTCAGCTTTAATAAACTTGTTGTGGTTGATCGTCGTGATCTTCCTTCGTTTTGTTTACTCTGTGGCGCGGGAACGCGTACTGTGTATAGAAACAGACATATGCTGCCCTAAAGAGACGTTGTGGCTCTTAATTGTTATTTATACCAATGATGATAAATTATTCGATAGAACAAGTACAAAAGTATAGAAGGCTCGCGTCTGCTGGCCTGGAATAGTGTTGTCATGAGCTGTAGATACACACGGCGAACGAACAGCCGATCGATCGTGTCTTATAGACCCATGGCAATGTAGCCAAATTATGTTAATTAAGAGATGATGAAGAATTGAAATTGAATAAGAATTACTCGCTATATGAATTAAATAGTTTTATTTCCTATCTAAGGAATTCTATTAAAGGCGGTACCATTAAAATGTTAAAAGTGCTTTGATCGTGCTCTATGACGTTGATGGACTATGGTTTTTTTTAAATCTCATTTTTTTGGTTCGATGCAGTTATCAACATTGAGTTTTCGAAAAGTCTACAACTGTGTGGTAGACTATGATTCAGTCGGTTGATTCTCAAAATTTAATTAACACATTTCAATCAAAGATGATACGACGTCGGAATAAAATCTCATCTATTAAAGAATCAACGAAAGCCATAGATCTTTGATTAGCATATTGTGAACCTGCCCGTAACGAATTTTACAACCGCAAATGCACAAAACATTCCGAAATAATTTCCAGTCTTACCTTTTATTCTAAACGAATTGAAAATCGTATACAATAACCAAGATTCATCGCTTACGAGCCTTATATAAGCACAAGCGCGTGGCTAATCCGCAGTACAAGAAGGTGTCTGCGTTTGGGGTTGCTGCAGGCAATTACGCCCGAGCCAAGGGATGGTTAATAAAAAAATGGAAATAACTCCGCTATCCGCTGACCCGGAAGCGGCAGTTTCCTCTCGTCGCGATGCGCAATTTCCCCTCACCTCTTTCTCTCTCTCTCTCTCTCTCTCTCTCTCGCTCGCGGCTCCCAGTCACCTTATACCCACCGCTGTACGCTCTTTGCACGTTCTATATACGTATCTAGATATACGCTCCTCTCGTGCCCTAGAAATTCGATCGGAGCTCGCTCGCGTGTTTCTACCGTTTGTCTTTGAAGTATATGAGTATATATTCGTCGTCGTAGTCGTCGTCGTTGTTCTGATTCTACCTACTCGAGACGATCGTACCTCTCCCTCCTCCTCCTTCTACTTTTCTTCTCTCTCTCTCTCTCTCTCTCCCTCTTTCTCTCTTTCTCTCTCTTTTTTTTTCATTTTAAAATTGAAATGGATTTTTTCGCCGTGCGTATGAATTAAATGTAGATTTTTATCCCCGACGTTTTTCGACGCGCTCAAGTCAGCCGAAGCGCGCGTATGTATATTTTAACACGTACGTACGCGTACATGCATACATAGCTGCGAAGTTTCTCTCTCTCTCTCGCGAAATGAATTTCTATAGTAGAACAATCGCAGAGAGAGAGCTCGGTCATACACCTTAATGGCTCCGTATACGCGCCGATTATATTCAAAAAATCATCCATCACGCGCGCGCCCACGTTGGAAATCGATGTTTCGGATACGCAGCAGCATAATAATAGATATGTGTGTCGCAGCAACAGCAGCAGCAGCCCAGCTGCATTTGGAGCGCAAATCCGCGAGCGCGCACTCTCGGATGCGATCGATCCTCGATACTCGATCATAACAGAGCTTTTAATTCTAACTTCATAAAAGTTCGAGCTCGCCAACGGCCGCCGCGCGTTTATTAATACTTTCCATTCCATGATCAGCGCGTCGACGCGAAATTTCAAAATAATATTTTGTTTTCTTCTTCCTCGTTCACTCGCGGATTGCAGCGAGGCCGCGGCACATCATATATATATATATATATATCCAGGTAGGCGGTGTGTGCATTATCGCGTGCTCGCGAGTGAGCGTCGAGAATAATCTGTTAATCGAATTAGCCGCTCGATTTGAGAGCTGCACACACGGGGCATTGGTTTTAAATTAAAGCCTGCCTCTGCCGCGGCGCATCTCTTTAAAGCTTCATGTATACCATAATAACCGTATATACGATTCGCGCTCTCTCTCTCTCTCGCTCACGGATTATCCTCCTTTGTGTACTGCAGCGCGTCTTTTTTTGTATATAGGAAATAGAAATCGATCCACTGTGTACGTGTATAATAATAATGCGTGTGTGTGCACACCAATCTTTCTTTCTTTTCTGCGGAGGGTCGTAGGTAGATAAAAATAAAAAAAGATCGGACGGAGAGGTCAAACAAAACAAAAAGAATTGAACTCGCAAAAGCGTAAACGAATCGTTTGGGTATATATGGAGTAAGATTTTTCTTTCTCTAGGACGCTTTTCATTATATAAATTCGAGAGATGAAAAAAAATAAAAGTTGAAAGGATTGAAAGATAGAGAGAGAGAGAGATTAATAAACAGTATTCTCTGCTGCATTTAAAAGATTCCCCGCGCGCAATAGCTGCTCCGATCTTTATTGCAGTAGTTCTTTCATATTATGCACCTACCTCTCTCCTACCGTCGTTTCTCATTCTATTTGTTTTTCATTAAATTAATTGCCGCTAAAACCGGCTGTCTCTCTTGTGGGTCAACCCTAGCCACCAGTAACAGCTTCTCCTGCAGATAATCTTACGCTCTCTCTCTCTCTCTTTCTCGCTCGCTCAAATATTTAATGTAATTTTCAGTCCACTTTGCGCGCTGTGTATATACGGAGCTACTATACTGCACAGAAAGAGAGAGAGAGAGATAGAGATAGACAGACAGCCAGACGTGCCACGACGAGCTTTCGAAAATTCATAGGTGTGTAGCTCGGTGCACTATACTTATAGGAGAGAGGGAAAAGTGCGAGAGAGCGAGAGTGTATATATATATGTACGCGACGAATGACAGTCGTCTAGTTTTCTCTGTGTTTTCTACGTGTGCCGTGTCTCTGTGCGCGTGTGTGTGTGTGTGCAGCAGCTATGTGCAACGTTTTGCTATGCTACTAGGTACTACTGCAACGGCGCGCGCTATATAACACACATAGTGGTGAAACTCCATTTCCGTCGAGGAAGTGTAACGGGACGTCGTAATTCATTTTTCGGACTAGCACTTGGCGTACTTGCACTGCTGCAGATAGGTTACTTTTCTCTCTCTCTCTCACTATGCTCTATGCTTGCGCTCTCGCGTTATGTGTGTGCATGTATTTAATGCGGCGCCTCCCCCCCACGCACACAAAGTAGGTCACAAGTTACACACAGCGAGAGAGACTCCGCGAAATTCTCTGCGTCTGAATTATACTAATAAAAGGGATGTCTGTGTGTGTCTGTGTGTCTGTGAAATAATACTCGCGCTCGGGCCTACAGAGTGGGAGATTATTGCTACATCGGCATTATTTATCGATAAATCCTGGCCTGGGTAACGATCCGCTTATATGCATACACAATACGTTGCTAGTAATATTTCTGCGTCCGAAAACTGAAAATCAAACTTTGTCTTGTTGTGTGTGTGTGTGTGTGTGTGCGTGCGCGGGGCGCGCATTTCAAGACTCAAGGGGATTATAATACATATACTGCGCGTGGTGCGGAACCGAAGTTACAGAATAGAGAAGACCCTTGAAACTAGCTTAGGCAGAGGAGCTGTGCGCGGGTCCGTGTAACTAGTGGTTTCAACGCGCAAAACACAATAATCAATCGCTCGAGTGAGAGAGAGAGAGAGAGAGAGAGAGAGAGAGAGAGAAGAAGTGAACAATACATTTATTGCATATAGCCAGAGAACTTCGTCTATGAATGTGTGTGTATGAGTGTTGACTATACGCAGGGTGAGAGGAGACGAGCGAGAGAGAGAGAGAGAGAGAGAAAGAGCGAGTCCTGGCAGTCATAACTGACACGCGCACGCGATCGTATAATTATTATGAGCTTATACTGCAGCGGCAGCAGCTGCTAGAATTGCCATATTTGGCTTGGCATGCTAACAATTGCCTAGGGTCATATAATACCGTGTTATTAATTTATGGGCTTAATTGATTTTGCTTTTGTTAAAGCCCCCCTCCTCCCCCCCCCCCTCCTCCCTCCTACCCCGCTGCTTTGTTCGCACGCGCGGGACGTCAATGTTTCATTATTATTATATACTATATATGTAGGTGGTATGTATCCGAGGTGTGCGCACAGGTTGCTGGATTTTTTGTTGTTGGTTGGTTCGCAGTGAGCGAGTCTCTCTCTCTCTCTCTCTCTCTCTGCGCGAGATCCGTGAATTTAATTAACGTGTACCCGTATCGTTTCATTGGTTACAGCATTAGTTACACGAATGTAACTAATTTCATCGATTTCGAAATTATACGTTAAAAACGATCGAACGCATAGTGATTCCCCGACACTTAATTAGTACATTTTTCCATTCCAATCTTATATATTGACCAGGAAAATTTATTGCTCGATCGCTGCACATATATGTGTACTCGCGCGAGATACAGAACGATTTCCGTTCCATATAAAATCCCAACTCCATAATCAAGTTGAGGATCCACGGTCGCAGAGTTAAATAAAATAAAAAAAAAAAACTTTGCGAAATTACATCGACAATTTGCAAGTATTCGAGCATATAGTATGCAAAAGAAGAGAACATTACCTCGGAACTCATCCCATATTGAAAAATAGTTAAAAACTCGATAATCCAAAATATCGACTGGCAGCAGTTCTTACGGCTCGAACTCTTCGCAAAATTACGACGATCAAGCAGAGAGAAAAAGAGAGAGCTCGTTTAACCGCGCGAGCGGGGGATATATAATGTTTACTCGAGATATCGGTGTGCTGGCTGCAGTATAGTAGGTATATAGGTGGGAGGAGAGGCCACTCGTTGATAGAAAAGTCCTTAATTAATTCGCCGTCGGCAGCCCACGGAACTGTTAACGAATCGATTATTTAACAACGAACGAGACGACGTAGACGACGACGTGCCTTTTACGTGCTGGCTGGTCGAAAATTACGATATACTACTTCGAGAGTCGTACCTCAAAGGTCAATTGCTTAAACTGTGCAAGTAGTACGAGTCAACGTACGACCCGACGCGCCAGTAATAGAGACTCTGCTGGCGTGTCGGTAAATTCATACCCGAAATAACCGAAACGTGTGTACGCGTCAAAATATTTCTTTCTCCGTGTTTGCACGATTCGTCATTCTTTTTTTCCTAGGAGCGAGTTCCGACGCGCGTATCTACTTTGTTATTATTTTTTCTTTTTTGTTACTTTTTTATATAATTTAACTCGACCCGACACACACACATGCGTAAAACTTAGCCCCATTCTAATATATAATATAATACGCGTAACTCCCATTCTAATATATAATATAATACGCGTAACCGAGCCTGCCGCGCGAGCACACACGTACGTTTGCTGTTTATCTTACTTTTTTAAATTCACACAAATTTCGCTCCCCGTTTGAATTGTATATGTACGGTTTGCCTATGCAGGGACGTAAATTTTTTTGTTCGTTCTCTCGTTTTCGTTTTCATTTTCTTTTTTTTTTTTTGCTTTTTGCTTTTTTTGAAAAATTCGTGCAGCGCCGGTATACATGCATCCAACGCTAAACTTTATGAAATGTTGGGTCACTATACTATACGGTGAATGCTCGCAGGTATAAAAAGCGAGGGATAGAGGCGGTGGAGGGCAGTAGCAGCAACGACAACAGCAACCAATTTTTCAATTATACGACTCGGTACGCGCGGTACCAACCTTGGCGCGGTTATTATTATTTTACGCTCGCAGATTCTACTGCTGTTGGTATTTTCGTTTCATCCTCCACTTTTTTTATAACCATTGGTTTATTATACGCACACCAAAGAGGAAGAAGAGAAAGAGAGAAAGAGTTAGTTCGATATGCGCACTCGGCAGAAAAAAAGGAAAATACTTAGAGCTCGTATTTTCATTATTATTTTGCATTACGCTACCGTGTGCGTATGTATTTTTGCGTGGGTGCGTCTACGGTAAATAATGAAGAGCGCGTATAATAAGCGAACGTTAATTTAACGCGAAGCGTCGTAAAAGCTCGCGTCGGCGAGGATAACATCGTTATTATATGTTTTCGCAAATTCCGCACCGGGCGCAAAGTGGAAATGAGGGGGTACATAGAGAGGGGAGGCGGAAAATTCCGCGATAATTTCGTTTAACGCAAGTGTGCATACACGCGGCGCGGCATAAGCGGATCTGAGGGGGAGGATACGCAATCATCGTGACATTTTTGACTTACAAGCCCTTCGATTGTACGCTCGTACGCGTATATTCAATAAATTATCGCGACATTTCCAACTCTCGTACTGCTATCATTTCGTATAAGCAAGATATTTATTGCGATAATAACAATCATTACTGTATGTATATGGCATAGGGCGTGTTATAAGTGCAGTAGTCAAGTTACACACCCATCCTCTTTCGCAGTCCGACCGACCCCGATTGATAGCTTAATTTCCGTAACATACATCTGCGTATATAAGTTGTTCGTATGTACTCGATCGAGTATTTATACAAGTTTGCGTTTCGCGAAAGCCACAACAAACATCGTCACCGCGGCCTTTCATCGATTCTTCGGCTTTTATACTTTATGTAGAAAATGTATTTTATGTAAATGCGACGCGAATTCGCGTCGAAGTCGTATCGCGCCACGGAAAACATTGATTATAAATATCGCCGCCGCAGCAGCAGCGCGCGAATGAATGGCAAATGAATCGAGGCGAGAGGAAAATCGACGAGTGATTTTACCATTAATTTTATGCATTATTTACATCTTTTGCCACCCCGCGAGCTTTTTGGGGGTAGAGGGACGGGGACGAGGGGATGAATATTAACTTTTCCTTCCAAACCGGGCGTTGTTTAAACTTGCATGTATACAGAAATCTGCGAGAGCGCAGAAAAATGACACGGACTTTTGAATGGATTTCTTTCTCTATTTGTAAATAAATATTCAAATTTCCTTCGCAAAGACTCATATACATACGTTGAGGTGCAGACGTGTAACGTTTTTCTAATTAAATATGCCATTGTACGCGAGAGCTCCTGAAACGATTGAAAATCCAACGTATGTTTTAATATAATTAAACGGAACTGGTCCATGATTTATTTTTCATTCCGCACACTGCTCTCTGCTACTTTTGAATGTCAAAAAGAAAAAGAAAAAAGCCACCGGTGAAAGGCCGAATTCCTGACGTTCATTTTTTTGTTGATCCGGTCCTTTGCGCTAATGGAATTTTCCTCGTTTTTTTCTTTTTTTTTGTCATGTTCATCGACATCGGCTGGGGGCCGAACCGACAAAGACTTTTCAGCGAAGAATGAAGATTCGAAACGTTCATCGGTATTTCTGATATTTTTTACCCAAGGCGGGATTTTTCTTTCCCTTTTTGTTTTCTCAACTCAACGGATTCTGAAACTTCTGCTGCATAGCAGGAAAATCGCAGAAGTTATACACCTGTATAATTTCATGATGATACTTTATTATTTTTTCCCTTCGCACAATCCGCAAGTTTTCTCTCTCTTCCTCTCCTTCTTTCTTCCTTTTCTCGCTCGCTTAATGCGGACTTTACAACTATAATTCGTCGAATAAATAAGTCAAGCATCCACAAGAGCTGAGTTTAACACGGTCTGTAAAAATTATGCTAGTCGAGCATAAATTAACAGTTGCATTAAAAGCGCGGAGAGAAAAAAGTGGGTCGAGTTTCTCTCGTTCTTCTCGCGCGGCTCTGTCTCTCTCTACCTCCCTCTTTCACTATTTCTCCTTACGACTAGGCCCTGGCTCGTTACAATGTATATACGCGCGTTTAATAGATTTTTAAATTTTAAATGACTCAATAGTCGAGCCATGCCAATTTTCTCGAGACTCTCTCTAGCGGCAATTATATACGCCTGATTATCAAAGGGGCTTGTAGACGTAGTCGATTTTAACTAGCAATTACTTTTTTAATTTAAATAATGTTTCCTCTATCTCTGAAAATATATATTTTTTCCACCAAATTCAAAAAACATTATTTCAACTATTTATATTTGACGTTTCGAAAAGTGCATCATCCTCTTTTTCTTCCTTAACATTGATTAAATTCTCGGACGTATTCAGGTCATTCAATAATCCTGAGCGAGACAAAAATTAGTCGAGCGCAATAAAAATCATTTGTATAAGTAATGAAAGCGGAGTGTGCGTCTATAGAGGTTGATATCAAGTTGCAGCTTTTCAAAAATATATCAGCTGAATAACTGCTAATTCGCCGCGTTGCGTCTCAAAAATTATTATTCACAGCTCGAGAGGAGAAAGTGGGTCAAAAATGTTTTTCTCTCTCTCTTTTCTCTCTCTCGGTGCGTTTATGAATTGACGTTTCCCTTTTTCTTATAAATTCATTGTGTTTGGCATTCCATCCACACATATAGCAATATGAAAACAATATTTTCCATTCGATCTTCGTGAAGTTTTTTTTTTATTCCTTTCTTCGACTATTCTCGCATTTGCTTTTTTGTTGCTCGCGTTCATTTCATTGTTTCCAATGAGATCCACAGCAGCAGCAGCAGCGCGAGCGGTGCCGCGTAATTCCAACATTTACCTAGCCTTTTTTTCTGACTCTGACTTCGTTCTAATTTCTTCTTCTTTTTTTCTTCTTTTTCTCTTCATATTCTTAATTACTTTTTCATTTTCCCCCTTTCCATTTGCGTCTCTCTTCATCGCTTTTCATTCGCACCCTCCGTCTCTTTCCTCCTGTAAAAAGAAACGCAGCATATTAAATAATTCTTGCGTCACAGAGTTATGTTTTGTCGAGAAAAAATTTATAATTTTCTTTGCTAAATTAAAAATGTACCTGACGTTAGTTTTGAAAGGAAAACCCATTTCAATAAACATGATGGGATGGCAAGGATCATCTCTTAATTCAACGTTGACAAGGATCGTAATGTAAGCGCAAGCAGATGAAACATTTTCTCTAGCTAAGCTGCTTTTGTTTCGAGTGTTGTCTTACGTCATTATTTGTAGCTAAAAAGAACTCGCTTGTAAAGATATCAGCCTATCTAGTTCTTATTTCTTAGAATTATTTCGATGTAATATGCGGATGATGCAATAAAAAATGTGATTACATTTTTTTAAAAGATTAACTTTTCGTTACTACATTTTAGATTAACTTTTCGTGATTACATTTTTTTAAAAGATTAACTTTTCGTTACATGATAGCTCCATGGAGTTGGTTCATGGATTTTCAGTTTTTATACGATCATGTGAATGAAGCGCGTCTCACTCTCTTTTCTCTCGTTGCTCAATCCATGGCTCTCTCCCTGCTTCAGTCGAGCTCTGATCCTGCTATTGACAATCGTCGAAGTTTAAAGAATCCGCGTCAAGATTAATTCAATTCACGTCATATATTGGAAATAGAAAAAAGGGAGAAATAGACGCTTTGTATTGTATAAAGAGCGGGGAGTAGAGAATGTGAAAAGATTAAATTATTTGCAAAAGCGACCCTTTTTTCCTCAAGCTTGAATAAATCTTTTTCATGCTCGGCGGGTAAAAAAAATGTTTGCTTTCTACCTCCACACGCTCCACAGCCCACACACACAGCCCACACACACACGCATCTATTTATAAATTCCGGTCTGCATTATTATTGTAATTTTTTTTTCTTACGATGTATGTATTACGTTTCTTTGGAATTTATATCGGCATTAAATTCAAACTGAATTCTGTAATAGCCGATCTTGTACATTCAATTCGACCGGGATCGCTCTCTGTACATTCTCGATATTTTTTATACTTCACTTGTGAAAGAAGTATAGGGAAGAGGGATATTGTACGCAAAAAAAAAACTCAAAACTAGTTTACTCGGCAAAAAAGGGAGGAGAGAAAAAAATACAGCTTTGAATCTGCTCTTTGTGAAACGAGTTACACGTACCAGACCATGAATAGATAAGACCTTCGGATAACATTCAGGTTACAGCTCTCCCTCTCAGCTCACGTATACACCAGAGTGTAAGTCTGTGTGAGTGTGTTTGTGCGCTTATACATGATTCCCAAAACTTTGCCCCCAAAATTATCCTGCCGTAGCTATTGCCCGAGCTCAGAGGGCTCTTTTGAAGCTCGGCAATCCATGAATTAATTCGTTATTCAACAGTAAACACCAGTTTGTTTTTTTTTCTCTAAACTACTCTCGACCTTAGCCCTCCATTGTTATTAACGAAAACATAATCGCACACAAACGAGCTCTCCCTCGCACACGACCCAGAGCGAGATAGAGGAAGAGATAGAAAAAAGCTTCCTCTCTCGTTCTAAATTTTT
The DNA here is from genome assembly GCA_034770305.1 of Trichogramma dendrolimi. NCBI lineage: Eukaryota > Metazoa > Arthropoda > Insecta > Hymenoptera > Trichogrammatidae > Trichogramma > Trichogramma dendrolimi. The sequence goes on from JAPMIB010000015.1 coordinate 2,032,852, forward strand.
CGCGTTTTCTCTAATTAAACACACAGCTCGCTCGTATTTCTGACAAAAACGCATGTAGGACGATCTCTCCGATGCTTTTGCATTAAACGGGTGTGCGGGAGAGAGGATTGATCCTCTCGATGCTTGAGCACTGCGTGCTGCGGCCCGTGTGTGTAGATATATATCTCGTTGAAACCTACCTGCCAGGGGCCACCCGACCCGATTCCGGCGCCGCACAGCTCGCAAGCCCCCGCCGAAAGGTCATAGTAAATTCAATGCCTCTTCAACGCACACTCGGCCCGCCCGGTATGAGCTGTATCGAATCTCTTTTGTCAACGTTATTATTACTTACATACACTAAATCGTTTACGTAAGCTCGTGCTCGTGATGAGACGTTGTAATAACAATGTTCAAAATTACGTAAATAAATTATCCAACGATCACGACGAAACTATAATTGTTACTTTTTTGAATTGCAGGCAAGCCTCGCCCAATTCGGCGACGACCAACAGCTCGTCGATATCCGATGGCTCGGAACAGCAGCAGCAGCAGCAACAACAACAGCAACAGCAGAGTCTCAACCTATACCCGGTCGGTCAACAGCAGCAGTCGACGGAATCGAGCTCGACGACCCCGACGACGAGTAGCACGGCGTCGACCGCCACCTGCCCAGCAGGAAGCGGAAACAGCAGTAGCAACTCGTCGTCTCAGCAGCACCAGCACCAGCACCAGCCGCAATCGTCGCTGCAGAGCAATGTACAGCGTAGCGTATCGGCACCGACTGGCCCGAGGCCGCAGATGCTCTCGACCGGCAGCAATACCAGTACGACGAGCACACCGTTGCCCGGGACTAGCCAGAGACAGGGTAACAACGGCAACAGGACTCTGAGGAGAAATCAGAGCCGCACCGAGGCTATCAAAAAGTGAGCGTCTTTACCACCAACATTACTCGTAATATGTATATCAAATTAATAATTATTATAAATTTGTTCTTTTTTCAGCTACATCAAACGCGAGACTGCCACGTTCTTCGGCGTTGACGAGGAGAGCGAAGCTGCGGAGAGACAGAAATGGCTCGACCGGCGAAGGCGAATGGCCTCGAGAAAATACGGCGCTCTGCTGCCCGAGTACAAACCGCCGGATCCTGATATAACCAAAGATGTGCCGGATGCTTTGGAAGTCACCGACGTGAGTACAAACAAGTTGCTTTTTTTTTGTCGTTGTCGTTGGTTGTGCATACAACAGCGACGACTGTAAGGCGAAAAATGCCCCCTAAACCGAACCAAGATTTTTTCATCAAGTCCATGTGTGTAGTTTAGAAGGGCTTGTGAAAAAAATTTTTTTTTGTACAGCTTCAAAAAAGAAAAGAAAAAAAGAACGGGGTCAACAGAAAGATAGAGTTCATACGTATATATACACGTAATGTAAGGAAGCCCAGCTGACATCGTCACAGCTGCATTAATAATTAGGAATCTCAGTCCGAGTGTGTGTGTGTGTGTGTGTTTGCAACTCGAGTCATGTATCTTTACGTTCGCCTATATCTCTCGGCTTTGTTCTTTTTACCCCTTTCTTTTTTTTTCTTTATCCAGCCTCCAACCTCACGTGTGAGTGTGAGCGTGTATGTGCGAGCGAGTCTGATTACACTTGTCAGACAGGTCTGTGACTAAAATGTAACACACATCCGTATAAATACGTATATGTTTGTGTGAGACTCTGCAGTGAAGATAAGACATCCAAGGAAAAGACTAGAATACACGTAGATCTGACTTGTATGTGAATATAAACTCGTATACTCTTTTTGACCTGATTTACACGCTAGAACCTTGATTTTCACCTTTTCTCTTATAGTATTTTCTGTATATCCCGGGATTTGTTCGTCGTTTCTGGTTGTCTCGCTGTTGCATTGATGGTCGTTGGCGAAATTTTTCTTCAAATTATAATTCTTTTCTTGCAATAAATCTGCTTTTTATTACGATCGTGATAAAGTGTCAAGTATTTGAGCTAAAGCTAAAATTTAGATTATAATTTTGACCAAAGTGTTTAGATTAGAATTTGAATTGGAATACAATTTGTAAAATGAGAGCATCTTTAAGAACTAAAATGTAATTGCGAACAAGATAATACATTCAGTAAAAATTTTTTTTTTCAAATTTAACGGTTCAAAGATTCAAGCTTCTCAAAAATATTGGCATGAACAAAGATATAAGAAATTTACCAATAGATTTTCATAAAAATTTAGATATGGTCATATTCAAGACAACGATTGAATTTTTTTAGTTCAATAAAAGTGGCTATTACTATACTTTTTTAGCTTTTTCGTATGAAACTTTCGCGGTCGCTTGAACGATATTAAAAGCTCCATGCATGATTACTGACCTACGAAACTGCTTACTCGTACAGAAAATAACTGATACTGTTTACTACAAAAAACCGCCCGCTAGAATTTTAATACAAATTCTATTTTATTCATTTCTTACACAATATGCTAAGAGCAAAAAATTATTCGATTGTATTCCATGATCAACTTGATAATTCATGCATAAAAATAACATTGACGGTCACATGATTACTTTAAATTATGAAGTATCTATTTTTTGTGAGTTATTCAATATAAAAGCTTTACTTTTATTAAAGTAGTTTTTCAGATAAATTTTGAAACATCTTAGCAAAAAAGTATACTTGTTAATTAATGAAAAGCAATAATCCGCCCAACAGTTATTTTTACTAAAGCCTCAAACCTTCTTTGTGGAAGATAAAATCATACATGATTGAATATTAAAAACAATTAAAAATCAAAAAAATTAAAAAAATACATATAATGTAATTATGCTAAAGATTATACCTATAATTACACTAAAATTGTGGTTCTTGGATAACAACCTTAGGTTAAAATAATGAAAAATTCTTTTAAAAATCAATTTATTAAATTATAAAAGTTTAGGTATTTTTAGTGGGTAACTAAGCTAGCCTGTATTACAATTATCATAATTTTGAGGTTGAATAAGATTTAAATTTAGTACCCTTCATAGATATATGGATATTAAAGTTGCTACATAGGAAAATGAAGTTTTGATAACCTGAATAACAAATAGAATTTTCATTACGATAGCGAACTATTCATTATTTAATAATAATAGCGAGTGCACTTACAACTGCGAAAGTTTCGAAGTTCAGAAAAACTATTGGGCCAGCTGTGATGTTTAATTTTTTTGATAGTCTCATAATGAGCATTAAATAAGCGGACCTTGCTTCCAATGGATAATTATACCAACCGTTGTAGCAACTGTAACAATTTTCCACCAAGTCAATAAAGATAATATTTTTTCTTTATAAAATCATAGATATTTAACTTACCACGAATAATATACGCAGATGTTAGTATTTTCAAGTAATTGGCTTGGTATACATATGACAATTATGATACTTAATGATCCGATAAAAAGGCAAAACATTTTAAAGGAAGTGGTTGGATCCGTTTTGAACACTATAATCATCTTAGCATTTTCTTTTCGTTATTTATAATCACAAGCTGATAATTAGGTAGTTAATTATTTCATAATAATTTACCGTAGATGATGCAATGATGATATATACTGCAGTCGAACAAAATACAAAAAATGCAAGCCCTCCTATTAAATTATTGAACAAACGAGATGCTCTAAAAAAAGTAATATTACACATTATTTCAAGATGAAACCTTTTTTTAAACAAATTCGCTAATCGTTACTCCAAAATAAGGGAATGAAATTTAATTATGCCAGTGATGCTTGTGAATATAAATTTTAAATCTTTCCTATTTGATTGTTCTTCATGAATTAATTCTTCATCGATTCGTTCCAAACGAATCCTAAATAAATGAAATATATTTTTTAACACGATCAAAGTATATTAAATCATTGATAAAATTATAAAAACACCCTAACTTACGCTACACATTTTAATAAAATCATGATCAAATATATGTAAATCCATTGTAAACAATTCAACGAATTGATAATGATTGTTAGTACTAATCCTCCACAAAATTGAATGAAATAAATAACAGCAAAATACTGATTTTCGTCCAGATGAAATTCAGTGTGAAATGGTAAATATTTTACACGAGTTTGATTCTCAGGAAAAATCCAATCTAATATTGTGAGATCAGTTAATGGGTTTACCATGTATATAAATATTATAGAACAAAAAAGACCTGCACATAAAGTTGAAATATTATAAATTATGTATCTAAAATTTGATACATTTAAGAATACACACTTGATAATTATATTTATGACTTTCGAAAATTTATTTAGGTTCTTTACAATTAAAGCTCTCTCTTGAAGCTCTAATAAATCCAGTATATATTGATGAATAAGTATCCAACATCTTACCTAAAATACCAAATATATGATTTCATGTTGAAATAAATTTAATTATACTAGTTATGGCTCGTATTATAATTTTAGATTATTTAACTTCATTCTCTTTGCTCAGAATATAAATGTAGCAAAATAGTGTACCCGCAAAAATTAAAATTTGAATCAATATTTCAATTAAAATAGTTTCATGGATATTCGTTCTGATAAGAACTGAATGGAATTTCAATATCTGAAATACGATTAATAAAAATAAAATATTTTAATAACAATTTTGATATTAAATTGCTTACCCCTGTTATTATTACGATGAAAATTATTAAAGTTATGGTGCTTCTACCTATCACATTGATGTATTTATTCATCAATGGATAAATGCAAGAAATATTTATAAATTTTTTGGGCCAATAGAAATGAATATTACAAAAATCATGTAATTTAGCTAATAAAATTTCTTCTTCCATTTTATGAAAATTTTTCAACAATTCAGACCAGTAAACTGACTACTACTGGATAAAATTATTGTATTCCAAGTGCTGTTCAATTCATATAAAGTTAATATTTAATCATTTTAATGAATAAGTATATTCACATCGAGTGGAAAAATGAACAAGGCTTAGGTTTCGGCATTGTGTAACAATTCTATTTTCAAATCATTTATGATTTAACTTTTATCGATTCAACTTTTTTCAAATATTTTTTTTCAACCTGCTTTTACATGAAAAAGTAAAATAAAAACTATTGTAGAGCATCACGTAACAATGATTTTACTTCCGGTATAATGCCGAACGATGTAGCTGAATATGACATTCGTTACCTTATTTTGCCAAAGCGAAATAGTACTACATTACACTATCCCTATTCCAAACGTCCCATCAGAAGTTTCACTTAAAAAAAGAAGCAGTACAGCAAATACAGCTTGGCTGAAAATCTATATTATAACATCTATACATAACTGAACGTATTTTTGTTTCTTTTTTTTTGCAGTCTGTCACGCTGAGAAAATGGCAGAGACCAGCAAGAACAAAAGACTCGGTCGCAAGGATGACGCTCTCGGGCATCCAATACTTGGTCGACGTAAGTATATATAACGTTTATCTCTTCTTTTCTTCCATTCTTTTCTTCGTTCCTACCTTTATTCTGGTTTTATTTTTCTTCCCCCAAAAGTTATGGAGTAACAACTATATCGTATAAATATCGGGTTATATACACATAAATCATTTGTGTTTTATAAATAAAATACATATATATCAGTTTCCACGAGGAATGTAAATTCATCCTGATTCTGTCGCATTGCGTTGAGACACGTCAGTCTAGCTAAATATATATTCTTCAGTCGCTGCTACTGCTGCTGCACGGCACGACAGCGGCAAGTCGGAAATCGTCAGAAGTGTTCACGCGTCAGGGAGTCCCAAGAATATCGCTCACTCGTACCGAAACGGATAGATAGCTTTTAGCACGGACGAGGGAAATAGAGAAAGGTAGAGGGAGGAGGGAGAAAGACAGAGAAGGAGCTCACCTGCATACACCCACGCACATATATACGTAGACATCGAGCACGGTGTTTTATCGAGCAAAATGAGCGAGTGAGTGGACGACCAGCCAGAGAGAAAGGGAAAGAGAGAGAGAGAGAGAGAGAGCAGGTCAGCAGCGCTCCTCAAGATGTCACGACGTGGCCACAAAGAAACCACTTGGCGGCAGTGGCTTTTTGTCGAGCTGTTCCGTAGCGACGGACGTGTATGTGTGGGTGGATTCGTACGTGTGTGCTGAGCTACTCTACGATATCTGTGTGCTAGCGTGGGGGTGTGGGGGTGGGGGTGGGGTGGATGTATGCGTGCTTGCAAGGGAACGAACGAGTGGCGCCCCATTAACCGCCCGAGCTTGCGGACCCTTTTGTCTTTCGTTGAACCGTGACGAATGCGAACCTCTTTTTTCTCCCCCTTTTCGGCCTCTCTTTCTCTCTCGCTTTTTTCGTTCCCTCTTCTCTGTCGTATACTCTCGAGAAAGAGGAAAAGAGAGTCAGGCGAGTCATAGAACGTGTGCACGAGTGCCCATGGACTGGGGGGGGGGGGGGGGGGGGTGAACCTATTCTCTAATGTTCGTCGTGCACACAAGTAGATTAGCGTCAATAATGCGCCCCGTTTGAAGCCACTTTATATGTATATATATCGAGCTCTATTGCATATAACGCCGTTCGCTACGAAGAGAGAAAGAGGAAGAGAGAGAGAGAGCAAGAGCAAGAGCGAGATGAAAATTAAAAGTCGACGTCGGATTATATAAGGAAATTATTGACGCGTTTATTAAGCCCTAAAAAGCTCGTGGGCGTGCGCTGACGGGCAGCAAGCGAAATATCTCGCGCGCTACCATATTTATAAACGAAGCTCCGCACGCCGCGGAATAAGCTCGACGAGACGCGGCGCTGCGGACGCTCGTAGCAGCAGCAGCTGGCAATATTATTCAATTTTCCGCCAAGAGTTGCGCGTGTAATTGACCGGTTCCCCGTAAACGAGCGGATGGAATTATTAACCGCTTCAACTGCGTGGGGCGGCAGGAGGCGAGGGCTTTTCTAATATGCAATACACATTCCAGGAAGTATACGTATGATCGAGGATCTGTATCGTGTATACGATATATTGCGTGTTTATGTTATGGATGTAATAGTTGAATTTTGCGCCGCACCAGAGAGAGAGAGAGAGAGAGAAAGAGAGAGAGAGAGAGAGAACGAGAGCGTACCTGGCCAATGTAATAATCCTTCCGATGAGCGCGGCAAAATTTTGGCTCTATAGTTTGTGAATTTCTAGGAAATAGTTCTTGTTCTTGGCGTTATTGTGTTTGTTGTTGTTGTTGTTGCGGCTCAATTTTGTCTATTCATAAACGATTTGTGCGAGCAGTTTCGTCAATGCAATCTCTACGTTCATTGCCTTATTGTGTGTTGTAACAATTAAGCAAATCGAGAGAAAGAAAAAATATAAATGTAACTGCAAGTATACCACATGCGAGCGCTGCGAGCTCGTATATATTTCAATTATCCATTTACTCTTTGCATAAAAATGAGCTTTACTACTACTCGAATCTTGTCTGCTCCTTTTTCTGTTTTCTTGCGAGCTTTACCTCGCACAGTAGAGCTTTCCACCACTTTTTTCGCAGAGAGCGCAGCGGAGTTATCGACGTTATTGCCACTGCCGCTGCTGTTGGTGCTGTTGCGCCAAGAGAAAAAGGGAGACGCGCACACTACGGGGGTTGCGAGCGCAAGCGCAAGCGCTATGTACTGTAATACGAACACACACCTATACGTACTCGGGGGGTTGCTCGCTCGAGCTTGCAGCAGCGGCAGAGCACGAGAGCTCTTTTGCTTCATATAGGGCAGCTAGCTAGCTAGCTAGAGCTTGCAGCGCGCGCTGTGGTGTGTGAATGTGTGCGCTGCACTTAATATATCTACATACATGCATGCGCGCGAGCGAACGGACGAACGAGACGAGCGACTAATTGCTTCGCGAGACACACACACACACACACAACGAGGGGAGAGAGAGAGTGCAGAGAATCGGAAAAAAGCCTCGGCAGAAAGAGCGTAAACGTTATCGATTTCTTCGGATTCTAATTAGCGCGAGAGAGCGAGCGTTGTACGACGAAACTCAAAAAAAAAAAAGTTTTTTCATCGGTTGCGTATGCCGAGCAACGAATATTATGACACACTACGAGGACTAGAATTTCCATGAATCTCACCTGTTATACGACTTACTTTGCTTTTCTCGCTCTCCTTCAATGTATACTCGTATAATGAGGTATATTACGAGCGTCAGGTCAATGACTCGTCTTTGCAGAGAGTCCACTCACTCCTGCGTACATTAAGTTTTATAAAATGCAAGCGGCGAGCTTGCGAGTCGAGCTGTGCACAGTAGCAGCGGCGTGCAAGCTCTCCCTTTCCATTACCTCCCTCCCTGCCTACCTACCTACCTACCTACCTACCTAACTCGACCCCATCGTCTGCGCAGTGCAGTGGCAGGTACGCGTGCATATATATGCAGGGTACGAGTGTGCAGCCTAGTGCACGTGATGTACAAATGGGCTGGTAACAACGATTGACAGGCATGTAAGCGCTCGCGCGTTCGCTCGGTGGCGGCGGCTCTAAACCAATAACGAGAACAAGAGCTATGAATATTCAACGGTTGATCCTCGTTCTCTCTCTCTCTGTCCCTCTCTCTCTCTCTCTCTTGCGCTCGCTATAGTGCTCGCATATAGCTATGAATGTATATCTCGACGCCAGCCTCCGTATGTGTGCGAATGTGTGTGTGTGTGTGTGTGTGTGTGTGTGTTTACATGTAGTCATGTACAATATTATTTAACGTGCCACATATAGCCGTGTGACAATAATTGCGCCGCGCTCGCGCGTATATACTATATACTTGTACGTCATTTGATTTGCTCTTTATTTATATAATACGTGCTAGAGCCGACGGTAAACGTTCATATAGGTAGCCACGCTCGTATAATCCGGGTAATTGCTATTGTTATTGCAAAAGTCAATTTTACCGACGAGCCAGCTCGTGGTTGAACCAATTCTTCTTCTTCTCTTTTTTTCGTTCCTAGCATGACCTTTTGCCCAAAAATAGGAAGCTCTGCGAGCAGACGAGCGGGTCGCGTCGTCGTATATATGTATGTGTACTAGACATGCGAGCGAGCAACCGACGAGAGAGAAAAAAATAACGAGCAGCTGAGCAGATATGCCCGCCCTAACGAGCGGCTCATCTCTCTCTCTCTCTCTCTCTCTCTCTCTCTCTTTCTAGCGCGCGAACGATGTACAACTTGTATAATATACGGATAAATGACCCCCGCCCGCGTTCAAGAGCGCGAAAAAAATCCCAAGTTTTCGAGGGAGAAAATATATCTAACGACTCGGAAAATGCCTCGCTTATACACATTTCCCTCGCTCTCGTCCGCTCACACTCTCTCCACCTGTTCCTTTCTCTCTTTTCCTTGCGCATAGATCTCGCTCTCGTATACATTTTACTGCTGTGCTGCAGCTTGGAGTATGATATAATATACAGCCGCAGCCGCGCGCGCTGTAAACCACTTATGCTAACAAGTTAGATATGCCTTACATGTACCCCAGATGCTTTATGCGCGGTATGAACATTTGCGCGCGGGAGGATCTTTTCTAATAGGATAACTTCATGTTATATGCAATAATATAATAAGGTGTGTGCAGTGCACACATGACGGAGGAAAAAGAGACTCTACGACGATATCGCGCGCATGGTGATCGCGCACGGATTTAGTGCTAAATTGGTCGCGTCGCGATTATGTCGTGAAATAAAAATTTAACGGCCTATCACGTGGACACGCGCGAGGAGCTTTACTTCCTTTCCTTTCGACATATATTGCGTAAAAAATCACTTTGAAATTCTTTTCATACGCCGAGTTGGATAGGAACAAGCGTGGCAGGCAGCAGCAGTAGCAACAGCAGTAACAGGCAAACAGAGCGAGTGAAAATATTATTTATATACTCGGTCTCTCGGGCTGGTATACACAGATGCTTTGGCTGGTACGAGTGTGCGTACGTGTGTTTTTCAATATATACGAGCATAGTCTAAACTCACATTTTCCATTATAAGAAAAAAAAAAAGAAATATAAATATACGGCCTATTCGAAGAGAAAAAGAGAGGCAGTGCACAACATAGTAGCGGTGCAGCAGCCTAGCGCTAGTAGCAGTGTAAAGCTGAAAAATGAGCGAGCTTGAAGAAAAAATGGAACTTGAGAAGCAGAGCCAACAAAGCGAACGAGTAGTAGAGCATGCAAGCAGTCAGGCAGGCTCTGAGAGCGAGAGCGAGAGATGATTTTTCTGCTCTCTTTTCGATGTTTTTTTCTTGTGCTACAACTACTTCTCTGCCTGTACTGCCGCTGCTGCTGCTGGTTGGTACTACTTGCTGTTGCTGTTGCCAGCCTCTTTCTCTTGACCTGCCTTTTCTCTTTTGGCCCTTGCGCTCTCTCTCTCTCTCTCTATCTCTCGCTCTCGTATATATTGTACCTGTGTGTGTGTGTGTGTGTGTGTGTGTTTGTATACGTGTGAGTGAGTGCACTCTTGTACACGTACACACCCGTACGGATATACACAGAACAGGCTTCTCTCTCTCTCTCTCTCTCTCTCTCTTTCTCTCTCTCTCTCTCTCTCTCTTTCTCGTGCACCTGCACACGAGTCTATCTCTTATATTTTTCATATATACGTTTATTTAGCTTGCGGTGTACTTTCATATTATGCGCAGTATTATTCGTCGAGAAAAATTGCGCACAGCCGAGAATCTGATGTATATCATCTTCTTCTTCTCTTCTACTACTTTCTTTTCTTTTTCTTTTTTTTACTTCGTGCTGCACATCCCCTCAGTGCCGTGTGGCGCAGAGCAGCAGCCCTCATCTTTGTAGCGGCGAAAAAACACACGCGCATACACTGTTATAATACGCACACGCACACCCACGTACACTTACGAAATTGTTGCGTCCTCTTCTTCATCATCGCTGTTATATGTTATATATTAACGCATAAATATTTCTCTACCATTTGCGTCGGCTTTCCTTCCGGATTTTTTAGTCTTTTCATTCTCGAGCTTGTGCACGTGTATACTTCTATGTATATATATACGAAAACTGAACACGTAGCCAAACTCATTATTGCAATACTAGTACGTCGGGAGTATAAAAAATAAGCTGGCAATTTACAACGGCTGCTTCGAATTAAATATTGCATACATACACATATACGGCTATATAATGTATACAAGCGATAATTTTGCTACGCGACGTGTACGAGTATGCCCGCTTTTAGTCGAAAGTGGGGGAATGGATATAAAAGGAAAAGAGAGAGAGAGAGAGAGAGATCGAGAGAGAGAGAAGAAAAATAAAGTAATGGAGAACGCACAAGCTGCAAAACACCAGCGTCTTTTCTCTTAGCCGATTCCGCAATTAACGAGCTCAAACCAATTCTTATCCATACACGTACACAACATATTCTATACCTTCCACCCCACCCCTTCTCCTTTTTTTTGTGTTCTGCTCGCTGCCAGCCAGCCAGCCACAGCAGCAGCAACAACAGCACTAGCAGCTTAAGTTCGGCAAACGAAATACGATGTCAGAAGGGGCTAATTGCACAACAGAGCGAGCGCGGAGGTGATTAATAAAGCTCGACCGTGTATTTTATCCGAAGCCCCGATTAAAGCTCGCCTGGGTGTACGATATGTTCGTGTTTGTGTGTGTGTGCGGCTAGTTGGTTTCAAGAACGAGAATATGAGGCTGTAAAATTAAATTCTCTCTCTCTCTCTTATAGGTCGAGGCTTTGGGTCTTTTCCTTTCTCTGTCCTTTTTTTCGTGAATCAATTTTTATGCTTCCAGTAGCGCGTACTGCGTTACATCACCCATATAAGTCGAGAAAAATTAAATTTTTCCGTTTGCGAAAAGATTTTACTCGCGTAAAGGAGAAAAGAAAACTTACGACCTATTTTTTCGATTTCGCGAAAGAGAAAATTCTCATTCCCAAAAGTACAAAAGTCGCGCGCACTATATGTGTTCGATCAATTTCGAACGCACTCTATACGTCGCTGCTGCTTGATGCTGCTGCACGTCAAGAACTTTCAGCCTTAAAAAAAAAGGTAAATAAGACAGGGCCAAGGATTTTCCCTTTATACGCGCTGAAGATGGACATATGTGGGTGTGTGGAAGAAGTTAGCTCACGTGTAAAATGAAGGTTTTACGTCGACGGGGCCAAAGATAGATACGATGTAGTTATATACGTATAAGCTGAAGTTCTCGTGCTGCATGCCTCGTGTAACGTCCCTTTAAAGTTATCAGAGAATCTTGACTGCTTGTTCGGCGCGGGCAAGAATCTATCCTTGTACGGGTATATATCGTGGAGTAGTCTATACTCCAAACCAGCAGCGGCAGCAGAGGCAAAGTTTGTCTTGGCTTCTAGTACTATTCCTCTGTACGTAAACATACTTCGTCAAACTGAGCAAAACACGGTATTTACATTCATGAGTATTCGGCGTGAACTTGCGCTGCTGCGCTAACGCTCATAACGTTTTATGCGCCGAGAGTTATAATTACCCCTCGAGCCTATATGAAAGCGCTAAAGTTCGATAACAAACGTTGTATTGATTTTCACCCGAGTTATCAATGAAAACTTGAAATTACTAAGGGTTTCGGGTACCTTTTTTTTTCCATTTTAACGTAGATTCAGGTATGGTGTTTCAATTAGGTAGCGAGTTTCATACCGAAAGAGTGGTATACACTCTTTGCACGCGATATTTAATACTTTTAATTTTAAAAGAGTACATAGAACAGCGCGGCGATGGTGCGTTTATTAGGTCAGAGAGGATAACATAAGTTAACTTGATCTATTCGGCAACTAATAATTAATTAAAACAAAAATGCCTGTACGTTGAAATTCCAGTGAAATTTGATATTTTCTCATTTTCTTTAATAGAACCGCCCGTTTGAAGCGACTGTAAAACCGCAGTACCGTAAAGAATGATTACTCGACTCGTATACGATGGAAAATAAACCTTTTTAACCTATGCTGCTCCACAGACGCTCAGACGTCAGCGACCGCTGTCGGACCGGGGCGAGACTTCCCGGAGTTTTCCGCCGAGTGCCACGCACACGACGACGGAGGACGTCCTGCATACGGACGAGGGGGCCACCTCCGATCCCAACGCCGAAGACGACGATGAGGAGGAAGCCTTCTTTCGAGCTCCTCAAGGACTTCAACAACAACAACAACAACAACAGCAACAACAGCAGCAGCAAATAGACGGCCAAAGCCAATTGACCGACGAAATAATGAGCGCCGCCGCCGCTCAAGGAAAAATCCATCGACGTCGAGGACGGTGGAGGTGCCGGTGCGGGAGCAGCTGCAGCGGCCACATTGGATTCCATTAGAATTGGCGTCGACTCGATGTGGTAAATTTTACATTATACTATACGTAAACAAGTTTTCGTATACATACAAACGTACTGTACTCGACCTGAAAATAACACTCGAGAGCATTTAACGAAGCAATCGTTTCGACAAAAGCGTCTCGAGTAATTTTTCAATTTTCGAGCAAAGCGACTACTCGCTGCAAGCTTAAGGACTGTGTGCAGTCTCAAAAAACAGCAGCTTCGTTTCCCCTAATTATTCGACGCGCGGAGCCCTAATACCGTACCCACTACCCCGAGTAATTATTGTCCCGTTTTTCATTTTTTTCTTCTTCCTTTTTTTCACGTCGATATCCAGGAGTGCCGAAAGCTTAACGAGCGCGGACAAACAGCAGCAGCATCCGGAGGAGAGGGCTAGCATCGACGGTCACTCCAGACGAGCGGCGGCTCACAAGGCTATATCATCCAAGGACCATTATACGCTCAGGTACTTGCTAACGTTTGCTTTGCTTAATTGCACGGCAGAAACAAGTATATACCTTGTTTCTATCTTCTTCTTCTTTGTTTTTGCTCCTTTTTCTCGTCTCTTCTAACGAGGATAATTTTCTTTTGCAAAAAAAAATCAACCAACCAACCCACCAACCGACAGAACCAGGCCAGAGCCAGAGGTGCAATATCACCATCCGCAGGCCGAGGCAATATTGCCAAGGGTGAAAACGACTTTCGGCGGTAAACGCATACACCCGAGCACCATCGATCGCGTCTTCGATAACAGCAACCGCAGGCTCTACGGCATGGGCATCGTTGGACGTTTCTTCGGGTAAGTCTGCAGCTTGTGTCTCTCTTTAGTGTCTGTTTATTTTTTATGTTTTTTACCTTTTCTCGTATAATGCGGCCACCACCCCCCGATAACTGTTTTTCATCGTGTATACATAATTATTTTTTTCCTCTTCACTAATAGGTCGGTTGGTCTACGGTCGCGCAAGGCCGTGCATACATAAATATCGGAAATTTCATTTGTACTCGCAGCCACCGCCGCCGCCGGAAGAAGAGCGAAATAAAAATTTACACCTGCTGACATGGTGGCGAAACCTCTTCGCTTCGATTGGTTCTAAATACGTATTCGCGCGGCGCTGCGATGATAAATAGCTCCGCGCGCGTGATGAAAAATTAAAAAGTCACAATCGCTGTGCGGCGGTGGTAGCGGTAGTAGTAACGCTTGCATATTATGTATAGTACACATAGATCAGCGCAGGCGTATGTGCGAGAGCGGGGGGTGGTGGGTGGAAGGGTTTTACAGCACGCGTGCCACGATGATCGACCTAGAAACCCCAAAGTCAGCAATTTATATGCTGTTAGCCGTTCTCTCTCTCTCTCCTCTATAGCTCTTCCTTCGTTCAATTTTAACGTATATAACCCTCGTGGAGAAACTTTCGACACTCCCTCTCTCTCGCTCTCTCGTCTATATCTCGCGAGCAGCTCGCGCGCACAAGTTTTTTTATACTCATCGAAAACTGAAAGTTACGAGACGTTCACGCAGCTCCATCACCTCCTCTCCATTGTCCCTTCCCTCCAAACGTGTTATATATACTTTTTTTCACCTTATAAACTCCAATATTTAACGCATGTTCCTCTATACGGTACTGTATCGCACCTACACAGCGAGCGAAAGAGCGAGAGAGTCTGGCCTCTTTTTTCTTCGCTCTTTTTCTCCTCTTTTTTACTTCCTTCGGCTTACCCGAGCTGCTGCTGCGGCCGCACCACATGCTCGCGACCCACGCACTCGTAACAGCGCGCCTATACCTATATACATTACGTACAACCCTGCACTCGTATATACGTATACACACATTCTTCGGCGACCCACTTTTTTCGAGCGTCATTTTACACCCTATTTACTCATTTACTATTTTTTTTTTCTTTCCTGTCCCGCTGCTATTCATGACACACGGGCACGAGTCGACGCGAAACGAGCGCGAACGAGGTGGTTTTTATGCTCGACTTGTTTCTTTGATTGCTGCGTGCGGCTGCAGCTGCAGCTGCAGTGCAGTCCTAGCGTTATACTTATGCCGAAGGTATAAGCTTCTCGAGGGATCTCCACCGCGCGCTCATTGTAACGGAGAGAATATTTTTATCGTGAAATTACTCGGGTGGCACTTTGGTGGCCTGACCAAAAGCCGAGCCATACTACTTCCTTTTTCTTTTCAGCTTGACAATGGAGTATTACAACACAATGCGTATCGTGTAACGTTTGGTTCATTGTCTTCCTTCTTTTTTTGCAGCCGATCGTTTCGCAAGAGCGTCGCCCAGAAACCGGAGGTCAGGAGGCAGCTGGACGACTTCGAGGATCATCGGCCGTACTTCACTTACTGGATAACGACCGTGCAGCTGCTCATACTCATCATCTCGCTGGCCTGCTACGGCTTCGGGCCCGTCGGCCTCGATCTTCATCATCGCTCGAGCTTGGTAAAATTCCTTCCCTCGTACAATTATTTATGTGTCGAATATTTACAACGAAAACCGATAAATCAAGGCATTGTCAAACAGCGAATTTCTGGCGCGTGTAGGCGCACATGAAATTTACTGCTATATATGGACAAAAGTAAACAAACGTGGGAGCACGCGCGCGATATTCGCTCAAATAATTCTCAATCCTACGCGTACTGCGTACGTACACGCATTGAATTATAAAATCAGCCTTTGTTTCGTGGGTGAATTTATTATTAATTTGCGCGAGTACCTCGTGCTTGCAACCTCGTGTGTTTTTGTTCTTACTATGCGTATGTAACCTAGAGGAGTAAATATAAATCGAAAAATTACGAATTTCATCATGAACTGCGAGAGCGAGCTCGATGCAATATTGCTGCGCGCACCGGTGTTGCGAGCCCGGAGCATGCGCGCGAGCGAGTAATACAATTTCCGCAGCATAGCGTTTGGAGCTCTCTCTCGCTCACTCTCGAATTTCACGCCTCGGCGCGGCGCGCACACATCTCTTTCGTAATTGATTTTAAAAAAATGTAATTTTTCCCGGATTTAGTTGGTTTCTTTCACGCGTGTATAACGCGGAATACGAGCGAGAAAATAATGAGAACAAAATTAACGTAAATAACGCGAAAGTATTTTTAATGAAGATATTTACCAGTAATTATCTTGATGACGATGAAAATAAAAATAACGAAATATTTATAATGATAAAAGTAAAAATAAAACACGCGAAGATAATTTATCATTAATATTATTATTATTTTCAGGTGCTGGTTACGTCGCTGTCGCTGCAACAGGTCGAGTATCAAGAGCCCGCGAACTTTTGGCTTGGCCCCCGGGCCTCCGATCTCATACATCTGGGCGCCAAGTTCGCGCCCTGCATGAGGCGCGACATCAAGATACTCAAGGAGATCGACGTGTGGCGGGAAAAGGAGCGAGACACCGCCTGCTGCATCAGGAACGACGACTCGGGCTGCGTGCAGTCGAGTCGCGCCGAGTGCTCTGTGAGTTTTGACGTATTACCTATCGCGTAACTTTGTAATTATCATTATATCGATGAAATAATGTTTTCAATGAGCTATTTGTATGTTAATTGTTTTACAATCAAGTGTAAATATTTGTACTGTGAATTATAATATTAATTCTCTCTTTTTAAACCAACTGGTCCGGGGGATGAGCTCCACTTCTACGGTAATTTCTAACGCAATATGAATGAATTATGATTATTGAGTTGTTCTTATCCTCAGTATTCCCTTTGTTTATTTTGGTTAGAACGTAGATAATATATGCAAAACCTATACTGCACATTCATTATTAAAAAGTTACCTCTCAGTAATATTGAAGTTTCTCACGAATAATAAATAATTCTTCGTCTTTCTTCAGAATACAATATCGACGTGGAAAAAGTGGGGCCCCGCGGACAGCGGACCCGGTGGTCGCATAAGCGGCTCGGTTTGCGGTCTAGATCCTAAATTCTGCGACGCTCCGGCTAGCATAGCACCGTACGAATGGCCCGACGACATCACGAAATGGCCCATTTGTCGGAAAATCAATCCGTTCAGTCAGCGCTTCAGGTATTATGCCGCCTTTTATAATTCAATCGATCAACTACGTGCCCGACTAAATACCGTGCGTGTATTATTTCTTTCGCAACAGAAGCAAGCAAGAGTCCAACGGCCCGGGAAACGCCAACTTTCCGATCGGCTACAAGGACAAGATGGCAGAGCACATGGTGTGCGAGGTGATCGGTCATCCCTGCTGCATCGGCATACACGGCACGTGCCGCATCACCACCAAGGAGTACTGCGACTTCGTGCACGGCTACTTTCACGAGGAGGCCTCGCTCTGCTCGCAAGTCGAGTGCCTGCACGACGTCTGCGGAATGATACCGTTTCTGCATCCCGAATGGCCGGATCAGTTCTATCGGCTGTTCACGACGACGTTTTTGCACGCTGGGTGAGTTCATTTGACCTGTGATTCAATGCCATTGTGGGTAATTTGACACGCAAAAACTTATTTTCGTTTTTCTTTGCAGCATATTTCACATAGCCATTACGCTGTTGGTTCAATACTTCTTGATGAGAGACTTGGAAAAGCTGACTGGTTCGGTGCGCATAGCGCTGATCTACTTCATCGGTGCTTTGGCTGGTAATCTTGCCAGTGCCATTTTCGTGCCCTATAGAGCAGAGGTAGGCTTTTGTTTTACACACAAATCATTATATTTATAACTTATAACGGATGTCCATAAATTCTCTATGCTCCTCTTTCAGGTCGGCCCCGCGGGTGCCCACTTCGCTCTGCTGGCCACTCTGGTCGTGGAGGTGCTCCACTGCTGGCCGATGCTCAAGTATCCGCGGCGAGCCCTCAGTAAGCTCATGATCATCCTAGTGGGTCTCCTGATGCTCGGCGTTCTACCCTGGGTCGACAATTACGCCCACCTGTTCGGCTTCATATTCGGCTTTCTCGCCGCGTACGCCCTCATGCCGTTCATCTCGTTCGGACACTACGATCGCCGTCGCAAGATCTTCGTCATCTGGATCTGCTCGCTCCTCATACTCGGCCTCTTCGGGCTGCTGCTGGCGCTGTTCTACAACGTCCCCATGTACGAGTGCGAGCTCTGCAAGCTGTTCAACTGCATCCCGTTCACGCGGGACTTTTGCGCCTCGCAGAACATCAATTTCAAGCGCGAGGAGCCGGTATGACGTAGGGGGCCGCGGCCACCGGTCGGTGCAGCGGGGCGCGCTTATTGGCAGCCGCTCGGCCCATCGTCTATTATCCTGCTTCTCGCGAGCAAAAAATGTTTATTCACGAATTACTACTACCGCTTGTTGTTCGGTGATAGCGAGACCTTGAAGAAAAAGCCTGGACTCGTGCAGCGTTTCGGACTCGCCGTCGACGCTATCTGTTGTCGTTGTTGCTGTTTCTGTTAAAAACTTCTTTTATACTCGTCTATTTTTTCTTGTTCGTGACTGTTGCAGTAGCAAAATCCGTACGTAAGCATTTATTATAACATAGACGCGTAACGATTAGCAATGTGACTGTTCGATTACTTAAAAAGACTTAGCTTCGTAATAATAAGACATTACAGGTTGAGTTGCTCTCGGTTCACGATATAATTAGCATTTATTATTATTATTGTGCAGTGATTACGATAAATGATAATTAAACAAGCATGGAAGGTATTTTTTATCGAACCACTCTCGACTATATGCATACATGCGAAATGCACGAGCCAGAAAATGAAATACTAACAATAGTGACAATATATCGTGCACTATTATATATGTATGTATAAAATACCTAAGTATCGTCCTCGATAATAATACAGACTGCCCAATAACAATATCTATAGAAAAAGTCTGATATCTGTGCATTTGCGAAATTGAAGAATAAATATAAGCATAGGTTGTTTTAAAAAAAAAGTCAATCACAAGGTGAAGGATAATGAAAAATACGATTTTCAGTGTTAGTAATGTTCGAACAGTATTAACATAGAAGAGCAATCATTTAATACACACTTTACTTCACAGATCTGTGAACAGTGTTGTTTGGCACAATATTAGCAAGATTATTATTTTCAAGAACTCTATCTAAGCGATAGCGTCCGCCTTTTAACTGTTTGTTTTGCTACTGCCAGTTTTTTCTTCCTATAAAAATTCTTATTCGACAACAGCTGCATGATAAAATAACGTGTTCATCGGTATGCCCGCCGATAAAAAAAATTAAAAATTAATGCCTTAAAAAGTAAGAAATTAATCCCATACCAACCCATGACGGAATAATAAAACAAGCGAGCAAAGTGACGCGTGATATGAAAAAAAAGAAAATAAAACGTGATTTGCCCGTATAAGGGCGTTTGTATATATTTCATATAGGTTTATAAATAATGTGTATTTAACTTTACTTAATAGATATAAAACAAATGATACGAAAAATTTTAAAAAAGTCGCCGTTTATAGTATCTTCTAATCCCTTTTCGAAGTATTAACATATTACAGAAAGATTGATGAACGAGTTAAATAGGCGTTATTTCAAAAAGAGCTCTCAAATGCAAATCATCATCTTGAGAAGACATATACCATCGTATCCTTTGTAGATTTTGCAAATGGAAAAAAAAGAAAGTCTTTCGCAACGTTAGGCGTTTTAAGATTGCAAAAATTATTGCTTGTGTGTGCATGTAAATAAACCCGGAAAAAATGTCGAGCATAGAACGAAGAATCGCTGAAAACAAAAGGTCAGAAAAGTCGGTAGATTCTTGTTCAATACCTCATAAATGATATAAACGATTTTTATTTAAAAAAAAGTAGTATAATAAGATGATATAATCTAAAAAAAGTCACATTGAGGTTTACAAAGTGTTTATTGGATCGTTCGCAACGATTCAAAATTGAAGAGGAAAAAATCCAAGGTGTACTCGCGGCAAAATGATCTCGATAGTGCATTTTTTACCGTAATCGACGATAGAAAAAAACATAAAACTCGATTGTTCAGAATATTTATTGTGAGTCCGTGAGTATAAGATACGATATTAATGATATTAAACGTATATCAAACAAAAAATAAAAGTCTAAATCAATGTTTTCCCGACGACTGTATATATTAATGAAAATACAATTAGATGATGAAACGATCAGGAGGATTATCGATTTAGCTATAAATATAAATTAACGCAACATATGCTTGAAAAATAAGTAAAAAAAAACGTCAAGTTAACGAAACGATTAAGAAATGTTGTAACCGCTACAAAACGGGAAGAACGAAAAATGGTATTAGCGATTTGTAGAGTTATTATTACGCACATCTGACATTATGTATATGAAAGAACAGCCGAATGATGAGATAAATCAATAAGACACACTCTTTAATAATTATTAAAAATAAAAAACAAAGTAACATCTACACACAATAATAAAGCGTACAGACAAGAAACAAATACACGATTATTATAAGACTATCATTATATATTGAAGAAATTATTTCGATTTTTCTCAAGTGTATTTAAGCTAAACAAAGTAAACGTAACTTTCACACCAGAGAATACATGCTGCATGAAAGAACGTTTAAAGTATAACAAAAAAATATGTTAGCGACGATTAAAGTTAATTATCAGTACTGTATAACATTGACGCGAATGAGTGTATTTTATTAAATGAGAGGCAGAAGAAAAATTGGGCTAATCGCGTGAGTGAGGCGGTAATATCGCACGTAATGTGTAAGTCGGAGTGCTTGCGAGGGTGCGTGTGAATCATCAATCTTGTGCCACGAAATACTGTTCTGTTTTTTACTCTTGAAAAAATGCCCCTATTCCCCACTTATAAAAACGTACTTGTATTGTTGAACGAAAGAGAGACGTGAGAATCTTTATCAAATTGGCTGTGGTGTACATCGCTTTACTCTTATAATAATTATTTTATGAGAATATCGAGACTTTGAAATTGATCGTATATTTCATTCGTGAATTGGTTTCGATTAAATAATAGGCAGAATGAGTGAATTTTTTATAGAGCGCCTTGAAACGAAAGTAAAATTGTTCGTGTCACAATGAAGGAGCGTGAATACATTAATTCGACAAACGTGAATTGTTTTATGTCTCGCGAAAATATAGGAATCTGGATTTATTTAGAATGAGAGTTATTAGATGTAGATTGGTTACTTAATATATATAATTCAATACGTAGCATTTTATGAGAATACTTTTTAATAAATGTCTGTTGAGCAAACGATTTTCATTTTGTCATTTATAAATAAAATTTATCTCGACTGTATTAGCTTAATGATAATTATAATATTTATAATAATATTTAAAAGCGTACGATGGTTATTGATCATTAAAGTTTTTTTATATACAATATGATATAACATATAGACTTGTGCTAATGTAAAAGTACCTTGTGTTATGAAATGTATTGTTTTGTTTTTTTGAATTTTTTAATCAAACTTTCTTACCCCTTTTTTCGTTTAACGATGCCAAATGTTAAAGTTAATGTGTTCAATCTGCGAATCGAAGCAATATTGTATGGATTAGTTCACGAATGAATTGTCACAGTGATATTGAAATAAATGTACTTATTTCAAATGCGAATAAAAAATTGACTTTGCTGTTAGTGTGTGTGAGCAAGTCTTTGAAACACCGTCATTTTGCCTTGACACTACATTTTTTTCTTTTAAGTTGTTCATTCTCATCGAGGAAAATAGCAAACGAACATTTTTAAAATCAGTGTGTAATCAATGAACGATATCTGTAAAAGTATGCTGCATGGAAAAATAAAAAAATTATGTCAAGACTAAAAATATTAAAATCACCCTCGTGAGCATAAGGAAAATGAAAATTATAACGAACCCTTGATATTTCCATGCCTTATCGCTACGATGTGGAATATCATAAAAATACTCGATGCCTATGAAATGATTTTAAATTTTCAATTTTTTTTCGATAATTTTTTTATCGACGACGTAAAGTTGAGTAAAGATAAATAGATAAAAACATTTATCGCGGTCGCACAGATTCTTGTATATATTAAAAAAAATAAGGAGGCGTCAAAGATAATGGACCAAGGAAAAAATGAAGGGGTGTCAACTTGTAAATCACATTTGTAAACCTGAAATTGAAAAAAAGTATTTCAAAAGGAATTAAGCATTGCCACTGATTGGATACTAGACGTTTTTTCGAAATATTGTGCGGATATAATGTAATGATATGTATTCAGAGTTAATGTTAATGTTTAGGAGTCGTTTAAGAGGACAGAAAAAAAATAGATTTGGTGCGACGATGTTGTTGATAATTATGAGTATCAAGTGCGTTTTTTTGTTCATTTGAGAATATCTTTAGAACTATTCAATAATTTGAAATGTTTAGACGAACAATCTATATGCGGAGTTTCAAAGCTGAAAAGAAGAAGAAAGAATTGTGCGTGTATATAATACAATTAAAAAAAAATTAAATATAAAAATGAAAGTTGCGAAAATGATAAAAGTAAAATTTAAACAAAAGTATTCCACAGCGTGAGCGAGGGTATTATTTTTCTGTATTTCTGTATTTATATATAATTGAGTGAAAAGATCGAGTGAAAGGGGGGAAAAAATTATAATGAATTCATAAAAGTACCATTACAAGATAAAAAACATTTAACAAAAAGTGTTTCCGAGTCTGCGTGTGGCATGTAATAAAATAAGTACGGCGAGAATGGAATATTGTGAAAAAAAAACCTTTAAGAAGTAAACGAAGTGAAAATTACAAAGTTAAATAACCTCGACGCTTTTGATTTTACAACAAAAAATATAAAAGAACGAAATCTTGGATAATCGGGAAAAAATGGTGTCTTCGATTCTATGATTATTATTATCTAATCATAAAAAAAACGATACATTGTACTTGTCGCTGTTATATACGTATATATATGATATAAATATTATATATATATATATAAAGAAAAACACAGTATATACAAATTAATTTAATAATAATAAAAAGAAATGAAAACAAATTATTCGTTTCTTTTGACTCTATCTCTCTCACTTTTACTCGTAATAGGTCACGACGACCATACCAACGGCAAAGAACGACAGCTCCTCGTGCACGTGAAAAGAGCAATAATCGCGCTCCGGGTCCCACATCCTGCCTTGGGCGCAGGTCAGTCCCTGGTCCGCGTTCTCGTAAATCGAGACCGTCACCAAGTACTTGACGCTGACGAGAAATTTCGGTGAGACGCATGAAAATGTAAAGATCACAATTCTATCGAGCTTCTTTTGACTGTACCGATCGAAGTCCGTCTTGTAGAGCTTGTCCCTGACCTGTTTGGCGATGTCGCTGCACCACTTGGCCGCCTCGTCGGCGCAGTAGACCCGATCGCGCAGGTACTCGGTCATGGCGGCGACGAGGAACTTGTCCGAGACCCTCTTGTCGAAGGGCAGCATCGGCTCAAGCCGGTAGCTGTTGGCGAACTTCGGAGTCTTGAAGCCGGCATTGGTGCGCCAGGAGATGCTCGGTCGCTGGCCGTTGATGGTGCTGCGCCGACCCGAGCGACGATTCGCGGCCTCGAGCTCGAGCACCGACGGATGCAGCGACACGCCTGAAAACGAATCGATTTTTCGATGGACGGATGATAATTTTGAAGCGCAGCTTGCACCGATGGTTATAAATTCCCTCACTGTCGATGGTTTTTTTCCCTTTCTTATCTGGCTGTTGCATTTCGATGACACGAGTTTCTCGATCGATTGCCGGGATATAAAGGTTACGTTATGTACTTACTGTTTTAAAAATTTGAACTCTCAGTATAATTGCATGTTACAAAACAATCGCTTTATGGTTGTTTTTTTTTTTTTTTTTCGAAAAATTGCCGCCACTACTTAGCCTGCAAAAATTTGACGGTCGTCGATACCGCGTGGCGCGTGCGCGAAAACACACAAATTTGAACGACCAACAACGCTGCGGAGTACCGTCGGAGCTGCATTTATCGTTCGGACGGTCTAATGCGTACATCATTAATATATTTACGCAGCTTACTCCGATTCGATTGCAATGAAATAAATACCATTCGGCTTTAAATATGATTCATCGCGCTCGTATTGAGCTACCGCTGCAATAATAATACGCGACTGCCTTGTTATCTGCCGCCGCACCGACGCTGCTGCTGCTGCTAAAAGGAGATAGACGACAGCATAGAGGCGTCAGCGTGACATACACAATACATACGCCTATATATACAACATATCTGCCTATAACGCTCAATTCGGCGCTCGTATACGCATATACACGTATCGTATATAGAGAGGCCTGTCGTCGTCTCATCATTAGTTGTAATTGCTCCTCTACTCTTTGGGATATACGAAAAAGCCGGAATCGCTACGTAATTAGTCGCGCTGTACACACGCTCGAATCTGCCGCATCGAGACGCTAGGAAAATTGTATATTTTTTTATTAAAATATATATTTGTATAGGTGAGTGTGCGTGCGGTCTCATGCTGTATTATTCTACGTGCGTGTTTGTGTGCCAAGAAAAAGTCTGTGCGGAGATCAGTAACGCAAGTATTTTCTCCAACGCAAATATATAGCTCGGCTCGCATTTTTACTTCGATTATCAATCGAGTACTGTGCGTGCGAGCCATCGTCGACCGTATATAACAAGTGTTTGAGGCACGATATACTTTACTCGCGCAATTTTACTGTATGCACAATCGTTGCTACATGCAGAGCCGCCATCGACGGACAGCTGATCTGGGTATTGTTTGTAATTGCACATCCTTCGAGCCGCCTCGAAGAATCTTAGTTCGCAATTAAATTTGTGACGTTTCACTCCTCTCTTTCTCTACTTTACTCGATAATTTATAGCAAGGTAGAGACTTTTGCGTGCGCGTGAGTGTTATTATATATTAAAATAAGTTACTACTTATCGATCCGATCGACCGTTCGAGCAACAACACAGCCCTTGCCTAAACCTTTCTCATCTCTCTTTCTCTCTCTCTCTCTCTCTTTCTCGCGATAAGTCGAGTTGTTACCCGCTCGTATCAATACCTATCGAGCCATTCAGACCTCGACGAACGATAAGAAAGCTCGTTCAATAAAGTAGCATCTCTCTCTTCTTCTCTCTCCAGAACTATTCTGTTTACAGCTGACGACGAGACGTCGTCGCGATTGATTGTCGTGTTCGGGGTGGCCTCTGCTGCTACTGCTGTTTTACTTGTGGTGCGTGACTGCGCGCCAGTTGTGTATCCGTACGCGAGTGTGTGTGAGTGTTTGCACTTCGTCGCTGTAAACGAATGTAAACCGGAGTTATTGTTTTTCGAATTGAAATACATATCTCACGCACGCATCAAAATAACATATCCTCGCTTATAGTCCGGACTTGGCTTGTTCTTCTTCTGCTGCAGGTTCGATCGATGTTTTTGTTCACGAATTATCCTTGCGCTCGCTCTCGAGTTTATCATTTGGCCATATCTCCAGATTCTGCGATCTATTTTCGGACAATTTCTCCGGGTCATTAATTTCACTTGCTTATTCAGAATCGTTTGACATAACCTCAAATTCCGCGAATTATTTGGCGCATACAATCCATCCATAGAGTTGGATTTTAAAGCGATACATTGATAGATGGATGATTTCGTTCTGATGAATTATGATGTATCAATGAGTTGTAAATCATATATTTTCCCACTTTTACTTTTCTACTGCTCCACAATAATTTAATTGCTATTTTGTGAATTATTATAATAAATAATTCTTGATTGAATATTTATTTATTGCTGTAGCAAATACAAGCTACTCAGAAATTATTTAAATGTTTGTTCCCATCCAGTCAAATGTATGCCAATGCATTAAGACAAGTGTTTAATAATAGCAAGTAATTATAAAGTAAACAACTTATATATTTATTAATTCATTGGTACTTTAATACAGAATAAACAGTGACTAAAATGGCTGCATTGCCGAGAAGAATAATCAAAGAAACACAGAGGCTTATGCAAGAGCCAGTCCCCGGCATCAGTGCTGTGCCAGATGAAACAAATGCCAGATATTTCCATGTGATTGTGACAGGTCCAGAAGATTCACCTTTTGAAGGTGGACTCTTCAAATTGGAGCTGTTTTTACCTGAAGATTATCCTATGTCTGCACCTAAAGTTAGGTTTATCACAAAAATTTATCATCCAAATATTGACCGGTAAGAACATAATTATCAAAAATAATAGATTACCAATTAACAAACTTTTCATAAAATTGAATGCTTCTGCAGGCTTGGTAGAATCTGCTTAGATATCTTAAAAGACAAATGGAGCCCAGCGCTGCAAATCAGAACTGTGCTGCTATCTATTCAAGCACTGTTGAGTGCTCCCAATCCAGATGATCCTCTTGCCAATGATGTGGCTGAACTTTGGAAAATCAATGAAAGTGAAGCAATACGCAATGCTAAAGAATGGACACGCCGGTATGCCATGGATAATTGATCTCAAAATGAAGAAACTTGAAAAACTGCAGAGACACACACATGGATTGCAAAAGACAAGAACATTAATTACACATACACACAGACATACGTTCAACACAAATAAAAACTCCCATTCACAAACTTTTCTTTCTTCGACTATAGTATTTCGTGTCAATTTTACACCTCATGTAAAATACAAGACACTTATTACAAACACTTATAACAGTTATGATAAAATCTGCTAATAAACTCAATTACTTTTTGCTATTTAAGAATAAAACATAAGCTTAAAATAAAAACAAATTTTCTATGAATGTACAGTAAGAGAATGTTCAAGTAACTTAATGTGAGTTCTTTGACTTTTTTCTCTTCTATTGTTGATACTACTATGTTTGTTTAAAAATTATGACTGCTTAAGTTTTTATTTTTTCCATAACATTTTTAGAATTTTACACGTTCAAATTATGTTTCTGTAAATTTTTCTATTAAAAATGCACTCTCCAAATAACCATGAAATACGTTAACACTCTCACATGAATTTAAAGTAAAATTTATAATGTGCATCAAATACTCTTAAAGTGAGCTTAAAATTATCTTCATATGATTTTATCAGTGTGTTAAAGTTAAAAATAGTGAAAAAAGACCAATATGAATATCCCAGAGGCTTTAAAAAGGCAAGAAAAGTCTGGAAAAAATGGTAGATTATTATTTGCCTCTTAATTGCTTGTAAGTCTTACACAAATGATAAAATTTGAAAGAAGCAAAGCATATTATATATATTGTAAATCTTTAAGTGCAACAAATTTTGCTAATACTGAAAACAAACGAAAAAAATATATATTTGTAAAGTGAATTTTATAAAAATAAAATACGTGTAATTGAATTGATGTATTTCATTTGAACTGTTCTGCGTTTTGTAATCTCACGTAGACAAATAATCCCAAATAGATTATTCTGCCAGGCGTCCAAACTAACATCTTTATCCTTAAGTGAGATTGTAAAATCTTAGAGAAGTGAATAATTGAAAATTGTAATTGATATCTTAGATTTAATTTGCGCCAATACATGAAAAAGGTATTCCTTTTTGTAGATAAGTCTCAAGATCGTAATCGTTTTGTATAAAACGAATCGATTAAATGAAGGAGATGATTGTTTAAGAAGCGAGTAATTTTATAAAGTAAAATAAATGGAAAATATTTAAAACCAACCTTGTTTTTATTCAACCTTATTCCGAAATATATGCAAAACGTACTTATCTGTGTAATGAAAGAAAATAATCAATTGAATTCAAAATTACCGTTTATTGTTGTCTTTGTATGGACTAGTATAGTATTACCATGTACACATTCAATAGCTCGCTTACTTTTTGTTTTTTAACATAACTTATAATACATTCACAAACATTAATAAAGATTAGTCATGAACCTTTTTTTTACCCATTTTATTCTTGTCGCTTCAATTTTTTCATCAATCTTTGCTCATTTGAGTCAACCTCTTCAAAAACATTATGCAATTTCAAAATCATCTTTTGTATATATCATGACCTGTCACCAAAGCTATAATCAGCACAAGCTCTATAACTTTTCTTTTATGTATAGTTGTTATTTTTTTATTTTTTTTTTCATATATATAATATATATAATTCTTACTTTTTTTTCTATTGCCCTCATTTCACACAATATAGCCCAGTATGTTATCATCATTCAATCTTACTGTTTTTAATTATAATATATTTATTATAGTTAAATGTTTGTGTTATCTCTTTGTCTATGTTTTTCTTAAAGAAACTTCACTTATGCACCGTTATTTTTTGTCTCGCTTATAATGCTTTAGGTATTTATTATATAGTTGAATCTTTTTTTTCATTTTTGTTATAATCAAGCGCACGCATAATTTCGAAAATTTTTTTAATGCAAAAAGCTCCAGATGCTCATTTATCATTAGTATATATTATATAATTTGTCAACCACTTATTCATTAATAATAATTATTTTCTGCATTAAAAGATCAGCGCGCTTTTCATGTGTTTTTTATTTTCACCTTTTGCATACACATGATATAATGGATAATCACTCTAACAAAACTAACAAAATTAAACGAATCAAAGCATTTTTAAAAACTAGGATTCATTAATGAACAATTTCTTTTAGACAGTCTCAGTTGTTTTCTTTTATTTTTTGAAAATTTAGTTTACGTTGCTATTTCTCATTTTTGTTTATTACTTTTTTATAATTCGTCCCAGGCAGCAGTCAATAAACTCATGTTGTCTACTTTACTATTCACTATCCCTGGCTTATTTAACATTTTTTTGTCGTTTAAATAAAGATTACTTCGATTTGGTACGACTATCACCGAATCGCATATATACAATATACATATTCTTTTTGTCCCAGTACCTTAATTTCTCTTTGAATTAGAGATAAATGGATACAGTTTCCTGATAGTAGGAATAATAAATAAAAATAAGAGTTTAAAAAATTAGCGTGATTGTAATTTTCTAGCATAGTTTGTAATGAATGATAAGTATGCAATGTTTCTGAAGCATTTTCAGATAGTTATTTTTTTCTGCGCATCAAAATCTCCCGTTAAATGCATGTAGTATGCGTTCAGTGGTATAAAAGAAACGTTGTATTGCTTAATAATAAAGAAAAAAAGTATTTATAAAAACGGCAAGCTTAAAGCATCACGGACAAAAGTGAAAAAATAGAAATGGGCAATAGTTGTATACATAATTATTACACTTAAAATGTCGCACGTCGAATCTGAATTGTTTTGCCTTGACACATTACGATTCCATAAGCTTTTTTTGACTAGATATTTTATATGTTATATCAACATGCTCTTATCATTATATTCAACGAAGTTTGACTTCTGTACACGACCTTCTTTTTACTGCCGCTCTTTTTCCCTATCATAAAATAAAAAGTTAAATAAAAAATTTGATCATAAGTAAATAAACCATACCTAACGACAAGGCTAGATATTTTATGCGATTATAAGATATGAATGCACAAGCGTTTCTATAAATTGTACTTTTACTTTTTTGAAATGATATATTCACTGTCTTTTAATGAATGAACGATTCATTTTAGCGAGTTTCTCTTCGTGCGTTTTTTCGCGCAAATACATAAGTTCATGTTTAATGCAATGTTGAGGTTACATTTGTAATTGTAGGATCAAGTTCAAGACGTACCTTTTTCACACTCAACCATCATCGCAACCATTTACAATAACGTCATTGCTATCTACTATCAATCTTACTAATCTATACAAGATTACCTTACGTAATAGTTACTTTTATAATCGCATTATCACACGTAACTTTTTAAAAATGTACATATTCACGATAATTTGATCCTTTTACACGTGACTCATTTCGACTGATATGCAAATGGATGAGCGATTTATCTCAAATAAAGCGTCTCGTTTTTAATTTTGTTTTCATTTACTCGCACGGTTACATTTTACATGTACTCATAATTTTTTCGTATACAAAAGAAAATTATGAGAGGAACGAGAGAGTTAAATTACTATACTGCTACCAACGCAACGACGATACTTTCATGAGAGTATGGAATCGTTCATTTATGATTATTTCCAAACAACAGGTACACGTGCATCCCTATGAAATGCATTTTAGCTTATTATAATGTGCTTCTGATAAATTAGCTGTTTGAGTTATTCTTTACTTTCTACTGGCAATATCGTTTAATTAAAGAACAGAATATAAACTATTAATCTATACGATGATCGGTAACATCACCATAATCTCAACTCAAAAATGGCCAGATTTCGTGTTGATTTATCAAAACGGTAACGTTTGATTAAAAATGTAAACTTATAAAATATATTCCTAAAACATACTCAACTTGTACACAATTTATTACGTCGTCACGTAGGTACTAAACGAATTAAATAAACTAAAAATTATATGAATATCATACTTCATAAAATGTATCATTGCTAACGCTTATTTTCCCACGTACTTTGGCTTGGAAATCAACCCATTTTGATGATAAAACGCTTATGAATATACTCGAAGCTTTAAGCTGTTGAA
Organism: Trichogramma dendrolimi; assembly: GCA_034770305.1. Classification (NCBI taxonomy): domain Eukaryota; kingdom Metazoa; phylum Arthropoda; class Insecta; order Hymenoptera; family Trichogrammatidae; genus Trichogramma; species Trichogramma dendrolimi. The sequence continues at coordinate 2,063,557 of JAPMIB010000015.1, forward strand.
TTTCAATCATCGTTCAAAGTACACATTTATAAAGCGAATTGTTATTTGGGTTTTATAAACTCGAAAAGTCATGTAAGCAAAAATATACATAACAATAGTTACAAACTTGCTATTGCGTTACTGATCGGTAGAGACAGGCGTCGGTATAAGACAACCTATGATATATAACCGTTTATTTATTAATTTTTTTATAGCAAAGTTTTATAGCTTCTCTTAAATCTGTGATTTATAAATCACTTTGTGTAACACTGTACACACTCCTCTTCCAATACAAAGTAACTCGAGGACAGTTAAAAGGAGTTTTCTTCCTCAGTTTCATTTTTTTTTTGCGTGAAGCACGTACAGTAAAGATCAACGCAAATGCACAATTGCTACAATTTATATAGTTATACGTTGTAAAAAAATCATTTATTTTCTAATTCGAGTAAAATGAACGGGAATATGCAGTATGGCGATAAATATATAATGTTTTCTTTAACTCTCTTTGGAATAAGTCTAAATTTAGAATATCATCTATAGTCGATTTGTTTACATGTCCTTTTGGTAATTTTTTCTTCCGTTGTCACAAAAATAAATATTTTTTTAGCTACGATTGCACTGATGCAATTACCTTGTTTCACGGTTACGAGCTATAGTTTGTAGGCGATACCTAAACGTAATCGCTGCTACTAAGAATCGCTAAGATTCTGCCCTTTATAATATTTACAGTTCTTACAAAACAATTAAACATTTTTACTTGAAAATATTGCTCACTATAATGCTATTTTCTCTCTTCATGATATAAGCTATAAAAAAAAAACAAACAAGGTACAAACAGGCAGTGCAATACGTTGATTTTTACTGTTCTCATACTTCTTGCGCTTAATCAATAAGATACACAGTCAGATTCGAAAAAGCTTGAATTATATACCATGACATGAATTTCACGTCGATATATTTATACTTTTAGTGTTCGTATAGTTACGTTACATTAGTACAAATTATTATTTTTTCTTAAGAGAAGTCCATCACGATGTATATATAATATATTTATATTTATAGACTGACTTATAATTACTGGTTTCCCAATTATTTCCATGTTTGCATACATGTAGAGCTTCTTATTTTTCTCGCTTAAATTTTCTGCTTTTCTATTCGGTACGCAAGATTTATATTCAAAATCATTGATAATAACTCGCTCTCCGATAAAACTATTATCTGTATAGTTAACTTATTAATTTTAATATTATACAGTTTTATAGCTTTACACACACGAACATGCTCAGACTTCATAGCGGTTTAAGATGAGTTTTTGTGCTATATTTAAAATCATGTGCATATAATTATTTTCTTTGCTTGGCCTTAAAACTATTATGATTTCATACCTCTGTCATTACGTAGCCTTGACTTGTATCATATTTATATATTATTTCATATAATATAATATAATATAATATGTTGCTATCGTACTGAAATTCTTTCGTTCATTTTATCTTTTTAGCATTCGTGAATACGCTTGAGCGCGATTTTCTATGTGCGCATAGCAACTGGATCTCTTGCGTGTCCATTACAAGTTTACATGCGAGCGTCATGTTTGTGCTCGAGATTCTACATGGATGTCCGTAAAAATTATTTATATTCATTTATTGTAAAGAAAGCGTTAATACTTTAGCGGAGACTGAGATTTCATTTCAAATATAAACGTCGTCACTTTGTGAAAATTATATCGTGACGAGATGAAAGATTCTAATACACGCATTATAAATAGACTATATCAAAAGTAAAAAATTAAGGATGTAGAACTGATATACGTGTATGTATGTTTATCATTAAATGCACGACAAAACGACGAAAGAATTTCCGTACTTCGTATAGACCGATTGACCTTAGCGAAGAATCATAGTAGCTTAACATTATAATCAAGCGCAACCCGACGTTTATCGGATCATTGTGTTCTAATTCTTGATTTGATTTCTCTTTTTTTTCTTACTCTATTATCGGTACTTTTTCCCCACTACTGCGGTTAAAGGTTCACGCGTAGCAACATGTGTAGCAACAGCAGCAGCAGCAGTAGCGAAAATTTTGCCCGGCACATATATTGTCTGTGTTTAGTTTCATCGACATAGCTGACGACTTCATTCAACGATACGTGTTTATATGTACACAGGTGATTCCTGACCTGTCAGCAGCCTGAACATCGACGTCGGCATGGTCTTCATCAAGATCTGAAACAAATTCAGACAAAAGCTCTGTTTATAGCTGTCTCTCAAACGTAGAGACGCATACCGAGAGAAAAATTTTACTTACCTCGCCGACGGACGTAGCAAGTAGATTAACAATTTTTTCGTGCGGCACCGCTACGACGCTCTGATTATTGATCTCGATGATGCGATGACCGACTCGCACGCCGCCGCGTTCCGCGATACCCCCGCGCAGCAGACTGCAGATCACGCCGTTCTGGACGCTGAAGCCTAGCTGGTATTTGGTGTCGGGTCGCTTGATCTTCACCTCGACGACGGGAGCGCACGGGACGACGGTGAGCTTGACGACAGTCTGGTTTTTCGAATTTTTAATGTAGGTCTGGCATGTGGACAGCGGCAGACCGACTAGCGAGACGCCGTTGATGGCTATTATTTGATCCCCGATATTGAGCTGTCCGCAGCGAGCGGCGGCTCCCGACGGCGCCAGATTCGCTATGACGACCGTGGGTAGCATCGAACCCCAACCGGACTCCACGATGACTACGCCGAGGATTTCTCCTTTGGCTTTGGGTACGACGACCTGCGAAGAAAGTTATTTTTTTCGTGAATAGGACTAATCTCTATCTATTTAGCAAATAAGAGGGTAGAGAATTTTCATCTTACCTCTTTTTGCATCTCCTTCTTCGCGAACATCTGCAACTCGTCGCCGAAGATTTCCTGAGAATTCAGTACCTCTTGGTAGTCCATCTCCTTGACGAAGCTGTGATCCTCGATGCCGTTGGCCTTGAGGAATTCCATGTAAGCGACCTGGAAGGCCTGGCCGATGCTCTGTGCGATGAATTGCGCCTCTTCGCTCTCGAACACGTGACAGATCATCTTGGGCGTGCGATTCTTCGGAGCCTCGTCCATCTCGTGAGGCACGAAGCGCCGACGGGCCATCAGCACGACCAGATCGCCGATGTCGGCTATGTAGGATATCGTTCGCAGCGCGTGATCCATCATGATCTCTTTGAGATCTGTGTTCAGCACCATGATCTTTTCCGTTGAGATAAACAGATCGACTTCCGTGCTGGGTTGCGACTCGCCGTCGGGTGCCTGATTTTACGATCGACGATTAATCAATTGTTTCAATTTATAATAAAATAGCGAAATAATCAAGTTTATATACGGCAGAATTTTATACAGGATTAATTTGGTTATTTCACATTTTTTTAGAGAGGAGAGAACAGCCAAAATATTTACGTTCTAGCTATTTTTGTGTATGGAACTGCCAAAAATATACTATAGCTGATGAATGATAAATATACTTTGCTCTTCTATCCCCTTTGAACAATTTTTTATGTCAAATATGTGAAATAGTAAAATTTTACAAGCAGTACGATTAACAATAATAAAAAAAAAAGAGTAATAACTTACCAGAGCCTACACGCAAAAGCACAGCATGGAAAAGATGAAAAAAATGCAATGGGTTAATTTAATTAGCAATGCGAAATTACACATATGTATAATTTGTTCATTATTTTTTGCTTGGCTTATCTCTCAACCTGTATGTCAGATAATGTTAATATTATATCCATGGTTAAAGAGCTTTTTAAATATGGTAGCGTTATATGTTATTGAGCAACTGGTCTTATAACATAATTATTATTCTGAAATGGTTATTTCCATAATTTAAGATTCGATGATCAATGAAGGGAAACGAGGGAGGGAAGGACGTAGTAAAAGAATTATGTTGATAAAAAAATTTCAAATGAGCATAATTATCATGAGCAAAAATGTGCGATCATTTTCCTGATGCAAATATCATTGTATAAGTATACATTTTGTAAGAGTTTTTATATAAAGTGTAATTTATAAATTTGTGCGATATACCTAGAGAAATCAGTTGCGTGTAAAAAAATTTTTAATTTTTTATGTACAAATCTAATTTGTAAAAATCGCTAAGTCAAAAGTTCATATTTTGGTTTTTGTGAAAAACCTAAGTTCCAAATTACGTGAGACTAAAATAGTAATGTACAGGCTATAGTCAAATGTATAATAAATAGGAATCGACGTCGATTCGCGCAATCATCATTCGACGATGCTTTTGTACACAATTATTATATTTATAAGCCGAGCAAAAGTCGAGCGCTTTTTTTTTTGTTCTTATCACAATGAGAGCACCTTGATTTTGGTAACAGCTTCCTCAACCATGTGCTTCTTGAGTCTCTTGCGTCTACGACGACCACCGCCGTTTTCCTCGTCGACCTCGACGCTGCCCAAAAATTGCAATCTAAACACCACGGGCTCGGAGCCGCTAGTCAATGTATGCTGTTGATTTTTAGCTTGCTGAGGTTGCTGCTGTTGCTGTTTTTGTTGCTCGGCAGCCATCAATTCTTCGCTCGAGTCGCAGTCGTCCTCCTCGGAGGACGCCGAAACTTGGGCGAACGTCATATCTTGCGAGGCTTGTTGTTGTTGTTGACGGTAGTCGTCGTCGTCGCCATCGCCGACGGCGACAACGGGGGAGGCGACGACATCCTCGTCCTCGGGCTTTTGGTACACAAGGAAAAAGATGGCCATGTTTGTACGAATTTTTTTTTTTTGTACGATGTGGAGACAAGGATTGTTTATTTGATGGAAGTTTCGCTCGATAAAAATCGAATAGAGACGAAAGAAAATTGATCATTCCACATCAATGGTAATGAAAAATGCGATGCAAACTTGAAGATATTTTTTTTCGCTAATTTTGAAAGTATTAAGTGGATAATTTCAATTATAAAGCAATTTTTTTGGAGTCTACACTGATATTTTACATGATGATAATAATAATAATTTGGCGAGGTAGCATAAAATTCACCTTAATATCGTAAAATCAAAAAATCAAAATAATATAACAGATAATACAAATTATCTGGTAAACTGAGAATCTCTATATTTACTCATGCTTTCATGTAATAAATGTATCATGTAATATTTTCAATTGTACAAGCTACAATGCGGACGAAGATAAATGCATTCTCGTTTTTCCAGCGCATTCCAATTAAATAACAAGTAATATCACATGTTTTATATACAGGGAGCATTCCACATATAATCGTGTGTTTAATTTTGGATGTTATGTGAGACGAGTATTTCTCCAATTACACAGATGCCAGATTTTTGTATCCCAAACCATCCATGATATTTCTTTATTTTTTTCATTTATTTATTGGCATTTTATATTGCCAATACAGATGAATTTGGATACTCACACATGTTCTTATGACTAATAAGTTTTTATGTACAAATTAAATTGAGAACCCGTTTACGAAGAATTAATTTTTTTCAATCTAAATTAAAATGTAAAGCCTATATTCATTTAGTGATCAACTCTAATATCTCATTAAGCTTCAACTCTATTTTGATAGATTGATGGGTGATATTTTGACTACTGTACAAGTGCATCACCATTCCAGGGTATAAATATTTACAACAATGGATAGAAACAAAAGGAATTCGTTAACGTCAAATTTTTATTGATTATATAATTTTTTGTATTTTAATTCAATAATTGATAATTAAATCGAATCAATCGTTCCATTCTCTTCAACGAAAGCTTGGTCTAATTTGATATTTTGCAGTGACTCTATGCTAACTGATTATGTTATGTATTTTTAATTGTCTATAAATTCGATAGAGTTATATCTATTATTAAAGTAATTAAATCAAGGCTTATGTTAATGAATTTCTATTTGTATACAAAAGAAAAAGGAAAATCTATATAGTATTGTGTGATAGTATTCTACATCGAAGATAAGGTATTACAGAGATTGTAGAGAGTGTCTAATATATGCATCAGGGATCACACAAGCAATTTATATTAATAATTATATACACAAGGAAATATATATTCTGAATACTGTGAATCAATTTCTAATGGTAAGTGAAAGTACAATTTTTAATATGAAAAAAAAGGATGCATGTACTAATGCTCGGTCAATGTAGAATTTTTAATTTCATATAAAATCAGATGCGTTTCAAAAGTCATCGTTCAAGTCCGAATTGTAGGCGGTGACCAGGCATATAGGTACACTCACCCTTAATCAGACGTTGGCAGATATACATATAATGTTGAAGACAATAAAATAAATTGGAACAAAATTGTAATATGATCATCGTAATGGAAGAGTAATAGCTAGGTTCTGATTGGATAGGGATATTGAGGATTTCGTCATGAGGAAAATGGAAATTAGTTTCTTAAGATCGATAATAACATTCAGGTCTTGTTATTGTTAATTTTTTGTTGTTTTTTTTATTAAAAGATCCAGATTAATTTATTTTCTGTTGTATTACGACCAATTTACAGGAATTATCATTGACAATGATTAATCAAAGTGAAACATTAATTGCACCGATTGTTATCTCTAACAAGGCAATAATCGGGAGCTGAGCGTGGCTTTTGGTTTCCGACGTATATACACGCGGAGGGTTTAGGAGCAGCAGCAGAAGCGGCTTCTGTAAAGGTACTTTATTTTTCCTTAGTGTATATACACACTATACATCCCCTATCTTCGCTAGCGATTGATGAACCAAATCACGTCAGAGCTTGCGGTAAAATAAATTAATCCGTGGGCGGTGCTTGCGAGGGATCGCGCGGAAAACAAAGGCCAATGCCGTAATGCAAGGGAGACGCACACGCGCGCGCGCGCGCGCACACACACACACACACACACACACACACACACACACACACACACACAACGCCAGCCATGGACACTGAGGACAAGACTTATAAATTATATCCGTGATCCTTTTTTCTGTCTGCTGGCTCTCCTCGTCTCGCTCATCCTCGTTGTCTCTCTCACTCTAACTCGCGTGCATCTCTCTTCTCCGCGCGCAATCCCTGCGGAGTTATATACGCTTTTTGCGTGCTTTGCTCGTGACAAAGTAATCCATCACGTGTATCACGAAATACGTTATTTATTTATTTTTTCGTCGTTGTTGTCTCTTTCTTTTCGCGCGAGGCTTTTTTATTTTTTTGCACAAACGAGCCCGCGGCACGGGCTATGGACCAGCACCAGCGGGCCGATGCAATTTTTCGTCGCTGTTTTTTCGTACTCTTGCGCCTCTCTTGTTGATGTTTACGGCACGGAAAGTTTTTTTATTTTTTACGCTTTTTGACTCGACGCGCGCGTAACGTGCGTGTGTATATCCATATATATATATATATATATATATATATATATATATATTTGCGAGCTCGGAGGCAGTAAAGTTCGGGCGCGCGCGCACGTGTAATTTATCGAATTTGCTATCGTCACAATTCCACGTATGCGCGATGCGATGCGTTGCACCTAGTAGCATACGCGCGCAACCAAAAGCCACGCACGGGTCCACATTTCAATGCGAATTTAGCATTTGACACGCAGAGCGTCGACGTGGACCAGCAGCGTCCAGCCTCGCTGCATGATTTTACCACTAAGGGGGTGTGGTGGTGTGGTGGTGTGGTATGGAGGTATAGACAGAAGCTGCTCGTATGTATATGGGCTTACCTTGATTCGGGAAACTGCCTCCTCGGCTTGACACATCCTCGTTGATTTCGTGGGCTGTCCCTCGCAGGCCAGCTGAGTCGAGCCGAGGTATCTCGCGCGAAACAGCACACCCTCGATGAGAACTGTCGGATCGGCGAGCAGACCTGCAACGTCCAGGGAAACGATCCAATTTTTATTGCTGGCCTTGTCACAGCTTGGTATGTTTATTTCGTCGCGATGCACGATGTCCCCGTAAACGGTGTAATAATCGTTCAGACGCTGGTCGTTGTTGAGACGCAACGTCGGCGGCTCGTCGCGAGAGCTTTTTTCATCGCAACCGCGAATCACCAGCATTATGTCGTAATCGGCGTAATCGTCATAATCGCCACCCGAAATTTCGCCCGCGATCTCGCCCATCTCGATTATATCGTCCATATCGTACGTGTCCATAATGTACAATTCTTTATTTATTTCGGAAATTTTTCAAACTCGTAACAACAACATTCGAGCGCACAGAGGAAAACACACGATCTCGCGCGCAACACTGTCGGCGTACGTCTGCCGCGATGATTATAAAAATGAAAAATCGATCTTATCTAACTCAATCGGAGGCTTAACTGCTGAACGGTGGCGGCTCGTTTCGTGTATAGTAGTAGAAAATTGCAGTTAGCCGCCGCGAGTCCCGTGTATACACGCATCAACCAAAATGTTGTGCACCTCCCACTTTTTTCATACGTGTGCGCACCGCGTGCCCGAGATTATTACACCGTCGAGTTGCTCAGTTATAAGCGATTGTTAGTAACGAGATCAAGATATTCATATTGGGAGAGAGATAAAATTTACGTACCATTTAATACGTTAGACAAAGTGTCATAGATAGTACCAATCACCAAGTAGTTTATCCCATTAGTGAGTACGAAAATGAAAATACAGAGTTTTAATTTAGTCATTTTAATCATAAGTAGACTTATTATTGATGATATGATATAAGTAAAAAAAATTGCCTCGACGAGGAAAACGAATTTCAAATCGTATTTATTATACTTTCGACGGTTTACTGGGATCATTCAACAGATCGACCTTGCCGTACATCGTTAAGTTTTGTATATATGTATATAACGTGCGGCGGATCGTGTGTGTCTTGAGCAAACGTCATAAAATCAAACTCTCAACGGCAAATAACGCGTATAACGTCGAGGCAATTATTTATAAAATTCTTTTCTGTTAAAGACTATAAACGAATGAGAAATGGTTTGCTGTACCTTCTTTATTCCGGCTCTTCTTTTTATTTTCCTTATCCTGGAAAAAAACAGGCGAATTAATCGATTGAATAAGTAAACAAGTATCATCGGAAAAAATAAGGCATGCATCTTTGAATCACAATACATTTGGAAAACGGCTGTAAAAATAGAAATCATGCAGAAAAATTGTCGTCGATAAGAGTTGCGAAAAGAACTTGACATCATTGTACGTTTCATATTATACTTATCGATTGTTCAAAGGTAAACGGCTTGCTTATAAAAAAAAGATTAAAACGAACGGCAAACATTACAAGAAAAGCGCAGATGAGAATTAACTGCATCTACGCGTTTCACACACTAATAATCAGTGTGGGTGTGTTTGTGTGTTCATGTGCATGTTGAAAAGAGAGAAGTATGTACACACGAAATCTCATTATTTTTTGTAAATTAATTAGCATGAGTTATAACGGCCAGGGTAAGATTTACGTGCTACATTATGTGTCTGGGAGTCGGTATACAAAGCAGCGCATACACATGCAATACTGTTAATTACGGGGGATGAAACTCTATATCTCCATCAACAAACAGCTCATGCGCAGGGAATATATATATATATATATACGTCTATACACAAAGGTAGCAGGAGGTAGAAAGCAGCATATCAGAGCGTGAGCACGTGTAGTAGTAATTGTAATAATGTAGAAATGTGTCGTGTTGTCTCTGTTCAAACCACGACAACTATATGGGGGGCACCTTTTGATGTTTCACCTTAGTGACGGTTTCCTTGCTCAAGCTATTTGGCGACGTCGGAGATTGCTTCGACTGCGGCGACGACGAGCTCGTCGTCGTCGTGCCCGTCACTTTGGCGCCTCCGTTCGAGGGACTGGTATTTTTCTGCAAGCCGACCGGACTACCTGCGCCACCGCCGCCGCCGCTACCGTTCTTCGTTTTGGCGGAGCTCACGGCGTTCGTCGTGGCAACGATCGATGCCGCTATGGCCGACTGCGTCGTAGTCCCCGACGCGTTATTGGTCGTTGACGTCGGCGAGGTCAGCGAATTGCTCAGGACGTTCTTGTTGGTCTGGGGCGAGTTCGAGCACGAGGCCAGTGGCTCGGCGGCGTTCAGCTGCAGCGTGTCGTGCGAATTCAGCGACGTGGATTTTCCGACTCCGGTGACGACGCTCATGTTGTTCGTTATGAGACCGGCGCTGGACGACGAAGTCTGCTGCTTGGACTTGGCGCGATCCGACGACGACAACGACGTCGGCAGGAGTGTCCTGGTCTTGGGCTTGCGCCAGCCCTGCGTGCGTGGGGGACAATTCGCGATAGGTTGTGGAATTGGTTTTATTTACATATTAATCCAAACTACAGGGGAAAAGGGATCGAGGAAACTTGCGTACTTTTCACAGCAAATCTGGCATTTACGATAAATACCCTTTATCCAGAATTCAGAACACGGGAATTATTTTACAGGTTCTTTTTTACACTGTTTTTACTTAATTACTTAATGCAAATCAAGTGCGTTAACTAAATTAGTATGTTAACATCGAACACCAATGGGAAAAGTTGATTGAGTCCATTACCATTAGCATTTTACATATATTATCCGGCAGATTAACGAGAAGTACTTTAATTGGATTAAAAAGGGTTTAAATTTGAATAAATCCAATGACGGTTATATTATATTATTACAGGTGAATCTCCGTTCTTGTCTTGATTTTGCGAAGGGGTGTGGGTAAAAAAGGAGAACTTGCAAATAAGATAACAACACTGACCTTATCGTCGTAGAAACCTTGATCGTCGGTTCGCTGTTGGCCTAGTAATCTATCGGTCTCGAGATCTGTGTCTGCTTCTTCTTCGTCAGCAGCCTCTTCGGCTTCGAGCTCGGCATCGACGTCATTCTTGCGCCGCACGGCGTCGGTCGAATCCTCGCTGTTGCTCTCATTGTTGCAAATTCTCCGCCTGCCGTCCAACAAACTAGATCTTAGTTAGACGCACTTATTTCAGTTGGATTGATCGTTATCATTGTGAATCGTGATTTATCATTTCATCTTCAATTCGTTAAAAGTAAAATTTTCAGTAATAACATAAATGCGTACCTAGGTATCCAAATTGGACTGACACTTGGCTCGGGAGGTTCGTTATGCGGCGATTTCACAATAGGTAACGTTTTCGTCCGTTGTAACGTGAGTCTTATGTCTTTGATTGCGGCTTCGACTTCGCCTCCACCGGTACCATTGCCACTCATTAGCAGACAATTATTTTGTTCCATCAGTCCAAGACTTTGTCGGCTTTGTGGAGCTGGAGGCGGCGGGGTTACTAATGGATCCAAGCCATCCAGTTGCAGCTCACTCGTTGCATCGTAAGAGTTTTCTTTTTTTGTTATAAACAGCTCAGGTGACACTAGATTTGATTAATATTAACAATTAAATATTTGATTCGAATATGAAATGAAATTTTTAAAATGATCGAATTACCATTTTGGAGCCGTAAACTGATATCCTTGGAATTATCATTGGTATCGGTGCCAAGCAAATCGTTGCGAGTCTTTTGCGTAATCTCTTTATCGATCTCGTTGATCTGACGTTTCATCAGTATAACGGTGGGATTGTTGTTGTCTGTGTCGCTCGCGTGACCGCTAGACAACCCGTCCTCTAATACCGGCATGCTCGTGTATATTCTGCAAAAACAATTTAGTTGTCATTGCTCGATTATGATTCTATATACACTCCTAAGCCAATAAGTACGATAATTTACCTCAGCGAATCACTGTTATTGCCCAGATCATTGACAGATCCAAGTAGACCACTGGCCGGCATCAGTTCATTGTCCATCATCATCAGAGACATTTCACTGTCAAGATCGCCGCAGTTGCTATCGCACTCGGTAGTTTCTGGACTAAGAGTGAAATTTCGCGAGTGACCGACCTGCAGACCGACTTCTGTCTCACCAAGATCTCCACTGCTGCCTGTACCCACTGACAAGTCCAAAAAGTTATTCTCGTGCTCGGCCTGAAAGTTTAACGTAATTTTAATCAATGTGATCTGTATTGGGAAATATTAGGTGATGAAAATGACGTACCTGCGAGATGTCAATTTTGTGCTTCTTGGGAGACTCATGTACCAGAACTTCCTCTGTTGACGGTGGTACAGTGGCCAGTCTCTGGCCAACGTAGGCACTACCACCTTGTCTTCGAAGTTCATAATCGAGATCTTGAAATGGGAATGTTTCGGCGCTATCTTTATCTTCGCTTGGAGCTGGACATTTGAAGAACTCTTCTAGTACTTTTCTCGTCTCTGAGAATTCGTACAAGTAGTCGAACGTACTGCCACCCAATGACTCCAAGCTACTTAGATTATTTTCACTGGGCAACACAAACGACTTCAAAGGACTGTCCGATCTCCTTTCGAGAGCAGCCGGTTGTTCGCGCTGTTCTTCCTCTTCGCCGTCGGCGTCAACAGCCTCTTCCTCGTCGACGTCGCGCTCGTCTTCTTCTTCCTCCGCCTCGGCATCTTCGTCGTCTTCCCTTGTTCCCAATCTGACGCAAGCAATCGGTGACGTCGATATCGGCGTGAAGCTCAACGAATTCATAAGTAATTGCGGAGACGATGATAAATCGATAGGTGGCGGCGAGGCCGCTATATTATTCTGATGAATAGGAGACAACGATAATGTCGAATTATTTTCAAGTATCAAATCGCCATTATTGACTTCTGATATTTCTTTCGGCTATAGACGAAAATAAAAATAGGTCATCGATTAGATTAATTAAAAAAATTATCGAGTAAATTAGCAAAGCGAGAGTGATGTAACTTGCCTCTTTTTGGCTCGGTGTAGTTGGCAGTACGCGTTGTGGAAAACCAGGTCTGGGAGCTACGTATACCGACGTGGATGATGGTGAAGCGAGTAATGTAGGCAGTCGGGCATTACTGTCGGAACGCACACCATAGCGTCGAGGACTATTGGTGTACTGGGCAATGGGTAATTCGCCGATTAGTTGACGCGAACCGCCACCCATGGTGATAGGCTTGTGATTTCCAAGTTGTTGGTCCAACGACACTATGTCGTTCGTTGAGTCGCAGTCGTTTGTTGGCTGTACCATCTGCGAGTAAGATGCATTTTTTTAAATCTGATGCTTATCGATAAAATCAAGCGATAAATACCTTGAAAAAATCTGTCGAATTTCGATGATAAGTAGCTCCAGGACTGGGAGTGCTGCAAGCACTCGAGCTCGGTGGAGTTCTCGTTTTCAAAGAAGCCGAGTGCGATTGTAGCATTTCGTCGTGCTGCTGTTGCAGTGACGTAGCAGTGATGCTCATCCAATTGTCGTCAATATCATCGAAAACAACAACTTCACCGTCATTGACCAGTGACAGGCCACGACTGTTCATACGACCCGGCGTCGTGTTGTGATTCGACGTCGGGTAGTTCTGCAATGAGACAACAGTTTTAAAATATGTTTATTTACATTAAAATATCAGGAAAACTTACCAATGAATCTAAGCAATTTTTAGGCAATCCATACTCAAGATCTGTAATGCTCTTGGGCCTGGCCACATTATGTTCTACATTGTTGCTATTCAATATAGAATCATAGCTAAGTATATGACTTGTATGTCTCTTTGGAGACTCGTAGTCAAGGATTGATTTGCCAGGATTTCTGCGCAGCGAGTGGACCTCGCTGGAGAATACTGTCTCTGTCACCTCTCGCTGCACTCGCTGTTTCCTCTGCTCCCCACATCTATCCAATTAATACGATATCTTAAATATTTTTTCAAATTCCAACAATACTTTTATAGACTTGTAATCTGAACCTTTTTTATTAAGATAGTTCATAGCATATATAAGTGACAATAGTGCTGACTTACCGACTTCCTAGTTCCCATACAGACTGCCTATTGGGTGACTTATTATTCTTCTTTAAGGTTACTTTGTTGTCTGTCTGACCCTCAGTATTGTTTAATGAATTTGATGCAGCCAGAAAACGTGGTTTACGAGCAGCTACTTTCCCTCGACTCTGAGAAAAGACTTCTCTGCCGCCAGCTATCTCGATTATTCTGCAACACATGCATCAAAGCAGTATATCAATAAAAAATGCTAGATGCTCAAATGCTCAAAAAGTCAATTTATTGTCATATTTTGCTTTCACTATCATAGCAGTCACTCTCTCAGCTGTGCTGGCCTGCCTGCACAGAACAATTGGAGTATTGTGTGCTGCAGGTGTGTCAAGTACATACACTCAAGAAGAAGAAGAAGAGTAAGATGAGATAATCAGCTATATAACATTCAAGTGTAATGTATCCTTAAACAAAAGCAGATTCCAAGCAACTGACATCATAGACGCACATGTATTCGCGGTGATATATATAGTCGAATGCATATGCATGACATCACGAAAACAAACGCATACACGGCAGATACACAACACGCATGACATAGTTTATATACCTTTCTCTTCTCTACACACTATAACGACTGTATCGTGTCGCGCACTGTACAGTGTATACTAATACTGTATAGCGTCTGCACACATCACCAGATGTTATGAGCGAATAACCTTTAAAAATGAATTGTCAGTTGTCATCCACACGTACACACAACACAGTCGGTTACGCACACAAGCAAGTAGAATCGCGCGTAAAATTTGTATATCAACAATTTTTGCCCGCAGAAACCTAAAGAACCTGTAATACTCGCGTATGTGGTGCACGCACGTTGTAATAATGCAGTGCATAGATAAACAAGTGGGTGGTAGGGAAACATTAAAATAAACACGAGGATAAGTTTAAAGAATGAGTACGTACGATTATGAAGAACACAACCAACGACTGTATCGAAGATATGCTCGCAGTGTTTGTATACAAAAAAAATTAAATACTAGCCGTTGTACAATGTGTACGCGCAAAAAGGTTAGGTTATGCTCCGACTCGAGGCGTGTTCGATACTCGCAGCCTTTGAAATCTTATACCTCTCGAATGCCAGGAAATGAGGAAAATTTAATTAGCCCAGATATAGTTTGTCCCACTTGAAATTAATTAAGAATAAGAAACTGTCTATCGATTAAATCAGTTCTATAAATTCTAATGAAATTTAAGGACAGAGCCGAGTGCAAAATTCATTATGCTGTCGTGTACGAATCGATGCTCCGCAGACGAATATTTGCATTGCACCATATAAATTATAATTATCGATATTTTGCTTTGAAAACGCGAA
Source organism: Trichogramma dendrolimi (assembly GCA_034770305.1). NCBI lineage: Eukaryota > Metazoa > Arthropoda > Insecta > Hymenoptera > Trichogrammatidae > Trichogramma > Trichogramma dendrolimi. The sequence goes on from JAPMIB010000015.1 coordinate 2,078,679, forward strand.
CAGCTTACTTACATGCGGCGTTTTCAAATATTAATTAAGGACTTATGAAAACCGACGTCACGAGTGAACGTTATTGAAATATTTTCCGCGAGTTTGGATGAAAAATTTTTCGGAAATATTTCCTTTATTTTTCAAGTGACATCGTTATAAACGTTTGAACAAAAATATTCAGCGAGAATTCGAGGAAAATTCGAACATTTTTGTAATCTTGAAATTTGTAGAAAATTTGAACATTTTTGCAATCTTGAAATTTATCGCTTGAATGAACGCCTGCGTTACACGATTTTCAGAAAGTTTTGAGTGTCGCATGAAAATTATACTTGACTTTCAAGCCATCGCTTTCGAGTTTCTCGAGTACTTTTTTACATCGAAATGACCCAAAAAATGTTATAAATCCGGTTTGTGGGCTTTTTACGGAACGAAAAGTCGTAACTGATAAAACTAAATCTTATACTATCTTATATCGTAGACAATTAAAAGATGTCTCGATTTGGCTGCATCGTATTCGGCACTAAAGTTTAAAAAGTATCGCAGCCACTGATTTGGATAAATGCGGATAGTAGTGGAAACGTCGACGATGACAACAACAAACAATTCGGAAAATATTTTGACAGGATTCATTAGCTCTTGGAAACTCATAAAAAATAAAGTTTGACTGCGCAATCGTCCATCTAGACATCGCGATCATGGCCATTCGCGTAACTATACAGAGGCAATGAAAAGACGGAAAACTTTTTCGAACATAAAGATCGTTGACAAAGTGTCGCGAGTGTACGCCAATAGGATGCTACAGCCGCGCAAGCTTATCGCTTATATAAAATGCAAAAAAAGGCGTCTTTGCGAGCACAACGTAAAGTCATTCGACTTTCGGTCGTACGATGGCGTTGGGCGGTGGATGTAAAATGTCACGTTGCGACGATACGTCGCGGCACGGATCGATGCGTCTTTTTTTTCTGTGCAGCGGCCCTCCCCATGACCCATGGCTTTTATTGTGCACACGTGCGTGTATAAATATTTCCGCATAAAAGCGCGAATATAAAAAATTCTTCCGAAGATTCAGTGCTGCTCTATGTGGGTGGGTGTGCAGGTAAGCGCGAAAAAGATAGGCACATGCACGTGTGCGGTGCGCGTATTATAACTGCTTTGCGCGCCCGTAAATGCTTAAGTTATGTCTCTCGCATGTTGTGTGCAACACATACGTACCACCCTGCACGGGAGAGGGACATATGCGGGGGTGGCGAGCATTAAAAAAAAAAAAAAAGCAAGGGCGCCCCGAGAGCAGCGACTAAAGGCCGCCGCGCAGACAACGCGTATTATTTACTCGCTATAATCATACGGCGCGCACCGAGGTGTATTATAACGCAACTGCGGCCGAGAGAGAGAGAGAAAAGGGTATACAGAGAGTATGTGTGTACAGCATTACTTTCTCGCGCGCGCGCATATTACGCGTAAAGAGAAGATACGACGATGCATTAAGTGAAACGAGTCAATGCTTGGGATTACGCACTCCCCCACCCACACCCGCGCTACCCCCGAGAGAGAGGAAACAAGAAGTAAGTGCGCTCGCGTGAGTGTGTAAACGGTCTCTCGGCCTCGTATTCCGTTGTTGCTATTGTTGTAACGAGTACAGCAAAAAAAAAGTAAATGCATTCTCACTGTTGTACAGCCAAAAGAGAGAGAGAGAGAGAAACAAGGCGAAATCACGCGTGTAATGCAGCAGCAGCTCGTTCTCTCGTATCGGAGAGCAGCGCGCGCGTATCATTTCATCGTCGAGGAGCAAGCAAAAAAAAAGGCAACGGAGTTTATAATGTAACGCGCGCGCACGTATATAGAGACGTTTTGAAAGAGATTCCGTTATGGGCGCGCGACGGAACAAAAAAAAAGAGAGAAGAAAAAAAAAACAACAAAGCGAACGACTCTATACGAATAGAACGACAAGGGCCATGCCGCCGCTGCTGCGCGTACTATACCATGCTGCACACTTTGATACGGTTATATACGCATAAAAGCTCATTATAATTCATATTACGATTTTGTTGTTTTAAGCCTAAAAAATACAGAGTAAGAGAGAGGAAGAGAAAAAAAATGAGCATAGCTGAGAGGTACACGACTCTATATATTCGTGACTGAGATTTTGTTTTTTCATCACGTCTATATACATATATACGCACAAGAGTGTCTGCTGGGTCGTAAACAAAAGCTCGGCTATTTATACAAGAGTGCAGAGTGAGTGAGAGAGAGAGAGAGAGAGAATCAAAATGGCGCGCACAGAGTAGCGGCAGCAGTGCGTGTATGTGTTTTTAACGAAATTTAGGTCGGCGCGGTAAAACTTCCCCATTGACACCGGTGCAGACGTATACACCAGCAGCGAGACTAGAGCTACTCTATACTATCCTATTTGCACACTCACACACACACACACACACACAAACAGACATAGCACACACGCATTCGGCGTAATAGTCAGCTGCTGGGGCTTTTATAACTCACTCGACACAATGGCTCACACAGGCTCGCTTCGAGCGCAAGAGAGAGAAAATATAATACGTTTTTCTTTTCTACACACATACACGCGCGCACGTTATACGCATATATTACTAAATGTAAACGAGACGACGACGAAGACGACGAACAAGCTAATAAACGCGCAAATTCGAAAGCTATCCTACACTCGCGCCCAGTAAAAGCTCATGCTGCTGTGCAAGTTTTAATAAAGTTCTTAGTCGATAATATCCCCCCCCCCCCCCTCGCAGCAAGCTGTAGAGAAAGAGACACAGAGCAGAGAGAGAGAGTTTATTTTAACGCCCAAAAAAGAAGGGACATTGGGGGCAGGGGTGGCCCGACACAGCGGCTTATGCAAATTTTCCTCTTTTCTCTCGCTCTTTCGTGCACTTTGCACGAATAACGCGCGAGAAAGCGCGCACTGCTCGGAAATACGCGAAAAATTTGCTTAAATCTACAAAAGTCAAGCGTGTTTAGCCGACTTCTAGAGTGTCCCTCTTTTCTCTATGTGTGTGTGTGTGTGCGTGTGTACGTGGACAGGAGCTGTATAAATGTGTATGTAAAGCTCGCCCATTGTCACGCGCGCGCATGGGGCAAACTTCACAATGTCCTCTCCTACTCCTCCGGGCCGTGTGTTATCTTTTGGATAATATGACTTTAATCTGCCTCCGAGAGCACCGCGTAATTCCGGCTCGCAGCAGTAGTAGCAGCAGTAGTCCAACCCGCCTTCCCCAGACTTTTTAAAAGCTCGGTCTATTGAAAGCTTGTTTTTACTACTATATAATGTGTGTGTGTATGTGTTTGCTCCATTCGTTCGAAATCACGTTTTAATGAGGGTGAATGAATAAATTGTATTAGCTCTCTATAAAGCAGTAGTGCTCTAAGCGATTATCGATGATTTAAAATCTTCAAGTGTATCATATGTTCAAACGAGCGAAAAAAGAAACAAAAACAAAAACTGTATAAGAGATACATTCTCGAGTTCTCCCAAACGACGTAGTCGATGATGATAAAAAAAAAGTGGGACATCCGCCTCACTACACTCAACCCTCTCTATCTACCTACACCCTCCCTCTCTTTTCAAACAATCCATTATTATATGTATGGATAGCAAGCTCAAAGGGGCCAAGTTTATCCGTTGTTGTTCTCTCTCTCTCTCTCTCTCTCTCTCTCTCTCTCTGGTGTATATAAAAGCAGAGCCGCCCGCCGCCGCCACTGCTGCTGCACTCCGAGTCCATTATATATTCAGCATTGGCAGGAGCGCAGGCAAGCAGGCGGGCGAGAGAGAGAGAGAGAGAGAGAGAGAGAGAGAGAGGGAGAGAGAGAGAGAGAGAGAGAGAGAAAGAGGCTGTATGGCATTTTTGCGTATATATAATCGACCATCTGTTACAGCTCTTCGATGCTCCAACGAGCGGGTGGGCGCGCGCGGACATTAATGCAGCTCGAGATTTAATTCACTGAAAATTTAGCCCTTTTTGCTGCTGCTGCCGCTGCGCGTATACGCGAGCCATAAAGCTATTTACGAGAAACGAGCTTGCGCGGCGAGCGTTGCGGGCCTTTTCTTGCCCCGCGCGCGCAAGGCAACCGAGTGTTGCCAAGAGTTTGGAATTTTCTTCTTCCTTCCTCTCTCTCTCTCTCTCTCTCTCTCTCTTCTCTCGCTCAATCTCTTCGAAAATTGAACGTTACACAAAGCATATAAAAAGTGCAATATCGCCTCATGATCTTTAGTTAAATATCCGTGAAAGCAATGAAATTCTTTCTTTCCCCTTTTTCCCCCTTTTTGTTCCTCTTTCTCCTCTCTCTCTCTCTCTCTCTCTCTCTCTGACGACCCTAAACTTTTTTTATTCCCACGGCTGTACGCGCGCACGTAGGTAGAGGTATATCCCCGACTTGCGCTCGCGTGTTTATAGAGGAAAATAAAAGTATATCGAATTTAATAAAAACTTCAATTTGAGCCCGGTTACACAAAAAAGTTGCTTGTTGGATCCACCAGCACCGCGAAGGGTTCCAACAACGTATACCTGTATATACTCTAAAGAGGCTAAGGAGTAAGAAAATCATTATTTTCGAATCTTCAATTTTCCGCGAGCTTCGCGACGCTATTGGCGAGGGAATGAAATAAGAAAAAAAAGGAACGACACGTAAAACAATTTCACTATATATTTAAATATGAAAACTCGCGAACGAGGGAATATAAACTCCTGCACTGTATAGAGCCTGTATTATAGAGAGCAATGTATGTATAGGTATTTCGGGAACACATAATATCATACATTTTCAACAAAGTGAGTTGGCCCGTTTATGCACATGTATTCTGTATCCCATATCAAGTCTTTCTTCTCTCGTTCGTTATAGTCGTCGACGTCGTCAACGAAATCGACAGAGTGTAAAGAGGTAAAGTGCAGGTACAATCGTGGTTTAGGTATAAAGCTCGCTACAGCAGCAGCAGCAGCAGCGCTCGACCGCCGCCGCCGCTATCGTCGCAAGCCTTTGATCCCACGGATGAATGGCCGATGAAGCAATTTTTCTTTCCTCTCTCTCTCTCTCTCTCTCGTACATCTCTCATTCAACCATGTACAGAGCTATCTCCTCGTCGTCGTCGTGGTAGCATGCCCACTTCGTTCCATCTATATATTCATAGAGAAGACATCTCGATCTTTTGTGCTTTTCGGGCGACGACGAGAGCGAGCGCGCGCGTACACGAGCCGAAGATAAAGCTGTAAAGTGCCTCCTCTTTTTTTCTCTCTAGCGCCCTCTCATTTTCTCTCGCTCTCTTTCGTTTTGTCACTTGCGGTTTTTACGATCGTCATTTTTTCTTTCTCATTTTCAGAGCTTCTCTCGTTTCTGCTGCTCTCTCTCTCTCTCTCTCTCTCTAGCTCGAGTGAGTGCGACGACGTGATTCGTAAATTTTCTCTATTATCGTTGCCGCTGCCGCTGCCGCACCTCGCTTGCACCTAATGCTGCTTGACATAGATGAAGGCTACATAATGTAGGAACAGTTAAACGCGTCGTCGCGGGAGCGCTAGAGAGAGAGAGAAAGAGCTGCGGCGCGCAAGCTTTGTGTTTACCAACACCGAGAGAGAAAGATGGAAAGAGCTATAGCGAGAGAGTAGAGAGTGTATACGAAACTTACGTAAACATTATGATTATGCCCGCGTAAACACGTGAATAATATACAGGAATGCATTAATATAAACATTGCATGTATTATTTTTAATTAAGTTAATTCAGATATGAATTCACACTGTGCGCAGCTCCGCGGAGCGCACTTTTCTCTCCATCTCTCTCTCTCTTCTGGCTCTTACTGTCGCCCACAGCGATATGCAATTCCACGTGTACACCGTATATATACTTGTATACATTTTATCATCGCATATAATAATATATACGGCCAAGTGTGCGGGTTCGCGTCATTATAATGCGTTTATTACATGCTTGGACACGCTATTTACCAACATTTTCGTCCGGGTGGGGGGGGGCTAAATTAAATTGTTTCGTCGAATAATTGTAATAATCACTATGTTTATTTATGTACGCATGGAAACGAAGAGAGCCACCACCATCGCGGCTGCCAACGACAATTGCACGATGTCCCTCTCGCTCTCTCTATCTCCTCGTCTCATGCGGCGCTAGCAGCTGACGAATATTTCAATTAATTTCCTCCGCCCATGGTGAATTTGAATGCGCTCGTTTGCGTACGCGCACATACGCACGCACAAACCCGTATAATACAAATATAATACAAGTCCGCGCTGGTCGTTAAAATATACAAACGTTATATGTATGAGCTTTACGATACACCATGCAGCACGCAGAGAGATCGTTCTGTATACGCAGCTCGTATGTATGCCGCTGCCGCTGCAATATAGTACACGTAACGCGTATAATACCTTGAGTCCCTGAGCTTGTAGCTGCGATCGCCCTTGGACGACGTGAGTATGTAGACGGGACTCTCCTCGGCGCCGCTGTCGTCCATTTGGGACGACTGCGCCTGAGCCACGTCCTCGCTACGGCCCGAAGCCGACGACGAGCTCGAGGACGTCGTCGTCGTTGCGGTCACAGCAGCCGCGTTGCTGGCGATATGCTGCGGCTGCTGTTGCTGCTTCGATACGTTATCCGTCAGCGGGGACGTCAGCGTTGAGCTCAACGTATTATTGGACGTCGCCGTCATCGCTGTCGTAGCTGCTGCTGCTGTCGTCGTCGTCAATGCGTCGAGGCCGAAGCTCGATTGACGTCTCGACGCCAGTGTGCTCGACTTTTTGCGGCCATTCGTGCGCTTTCTGTTGCACCTGAAAATCACGATAGTGTGTCGCTTTAATAATACAATATATACAACGAAATTAATTTTATTGGAAGTTTTCTGATATATATATATAATCGCTTTAATGGAGCGTATACCGTATACGTCGACGCGCGTCGGTGAAAAGCGCGGAAAATTGGGTCGGGTTGCTTGCTTGTGTTGAAAAGGGGAGAAAAAAAATCATCGGGTGAAAATGACTTTTAGCTCGCGCGTTGACGCGTGCCTATAATACGTATTTCAACTCAATATATTACGGCTGTTGTGCGCTCGTTATGTGCGCGATAATAGCGCCTCGCGCGCGTCACATTTATACCGTCGTTGCGCGACGCATCGACGAAAACGAATAAATGTCTCGCGCGCGTCGCGAGAGAGCGCGAGAGAAACGCGAAACATGCCATTTAGCGGGTGTACGTACATTTTGCTCTCTATCTCTCTCGCTCACTCTATAGAGCTTCGGAATTCAACATTATTACCGGTGAATGTTCATGTGCTTTTGCGCTGTAATCGTCATTTTGTAAATACGTGTATAATTGCTCGAACTTTGCTACGTGTATATATGGGGCGTACGCTTCACATAGGTACTTCGCCGTGCGCGCGAATTTTAGAAAAAGAAAAAATTAATTACAACGTTAACGTTGCGTATATACCAGAGCCATACAAACACGCACGTATGCGCGTGCGGATGTTTTATTGACGCGTTTATAATCTCCCTTTTTGGAAAAAAAACAGACGATCTCGCGCCGCTCTCGTTTCAAGTAAAAATCAAACGCGGTTTTTTTTTATCCAAACTGGCAAAGCAAAGAGCGCAAAAAAGATGTGTTTTTGCAATAAACCACCGCGTTGCAGAGATGGATGGAAATAAAAAAAAATACCCCGAAATAAAGGAT